>PVJO010029042.1:0-17252 GCA_004026905.1 Hystrix cristata | reverse complement strand
AGCCTATTTTTGCTTTTTGTTCTTGTTGTTATTGTAGCTGTTCGGTGCTGAGGGTCAAATCCAAGGCCTCACACACGCAAGGCAAGAGCTCTTCCAGTTCATCAAGTGAGTGACATCCCAGCCCCACTGAGGTTTCATCAATGTCAGGTTTCTTCGTTTCTGTCTTACGGTCTCTTCTCTCTGTCTCTGTCTCTGTCTCTGTCTCTGTCTCTCTCTCTCTCTCTCTCTCTCTCTCTCTCTCTCTTTCTCTCTCCCTCTGTCTCTCTCTCTGTCTGCCTCTCTCTGTCTCCCTCTCTCTCTCCTCTGTCTCTCTCTCATTTTGAAAGGAGTCACGTTGTCTAGAACTGCATCCAGGATATTAATGAATCAGAGTAAGTAGATGGATGAACACCTAGTGAACACTGAGCTTCATGCTTGGAGATCCACAATAATAGCAGAAACACATGGTGGAAAATCTTAACAGATCATAAAAGAGAAATTTTTCTTATTAATAATATTTATAGTTAAATGAAGAGGAAAAGTAAAGTTAGAGAAACCAAAAGAGAAAACCTTATTTGCAATTAGTATGAAATCAGACCCAGTGAAGACATTCAGTATTGTAAAAAGGCCTGCCTCCCTCTCCTCATAACTCCCATTAAGATGGCTCTCAAACCTAAGGGCAAGATTGGGGAATAGTGTTCTCTCTGGTTAATTAGCAGAAGAATCAGCACACTAATGAGAGGACTAGAATTCCCTAGCAACAGAAAATGTTGCTGGATAGGAACTCAGAAAGCATTCCTTAATACAAACAAGAAAATGGCATGGAAAATAAGTACAGAAAAAATAATGAAGGCACCCTAAAAGTTAGGAAAACATTTCAAAAAAAAAAAGAGTCACTGTAAATAATAAAAATAATCTAAAAGATACATACAACCAGAAATAAAATAGAGTAAAACTTTGTCAATGTATCCTCACTAGTGCCCTGTTTTGGTTTATAGCTAGATATCCCCTCAAAGCCTCATGTGCTCACAGGTGGGGCTTTTGGAAGGCAACTGCATCATGTGTGTGTGACTCTCATCACTGATAGGATTATAGCTGGGAGTGATGTTGGGAGGCAAAGCCTGGTGGAAAGAAGTGGGCCACTGGAAGAGAGTATATCCCTCCTTCTCCCTTGCTCTCTGCTCTGCTTCCTGCCTGCCATGCCAGGAGCTGTTCTTCTCTGCTTGTGCTCCTCTGCCATGCTGCCCTGCCTTGGAGCCAGCGGACTATAGACTGAAGCCACTAAAAACTGTGAGCCAAAGTAAACCTTTCCTCCTTTAGTTGTAGATGTCAGGTATTACATCTCAGGGATGAGAAAGCAACAAAGAGATACCCTAAGGAAAAAGACAATGTGTATCGTCAACTTCCCTTTGCTCTGCCTGTAAAACTCAGAAATGCATGTCCAATTCTGAACTTAATTTCCAATTATCAGTAAGTAGGTGTCCAGAGTAGCAGACACACTATTTCAGTCATGAGAGCAAGATCTCTCGTTGTAAATTAATGAATTGGTTTTTTGGTTTATAAATCATTCTCTTAGGTGTTTGAATAGGATGAGCTGATTTCCTACACTGATTCTCCCAGGGAAACTTGACTACAGAAGGTTCCCAAGTATGAAGAATTTAGTGTCACACCTCAGTGACCCCAGAAAACTATAGTATCCATAACACCCAGACCAGAGCAGTCACCCGAGCTCATTCAGCCCAGAACTATTGCTGGGCACAGTCACAAATTTCTCGAGGAACTTGTGTGGGAACATCAACCCTCTGCACTCCCTAACATCAGAAGTGAGAGGAGGGGACCAGTATCTACCGCTTTGGCATCTGAAAAGCATTTTGATGGTCGAACTTCAAAATGAAGTTCAACCATCACTGATGTCTTGTGACTAGAATATGTTTAAAATTTGTTTTTAAATCACAGTTACTTTTCATTCATTCGAAGAGGATAAAATAGCCTGGGTTCAGAGGATTTTAAGTTTCATAACAAAAGTAGTTAAATAAGAGCTAAGCTTGATAGTGCACGGGTACAGCAGTTTTAGAGTTAAGTGTTTAAGTAAACATTGTTGCCTAAAACGACCCATTATTGTTCACTGCTGGCCGGAATTACATCCTCGGTTTCACTCCACACCCTCAGAGTTCCAGTGAGGAAATAAGAACCCAGAGATGCTCTGAGACTCACTCAGACCAAGAAGAAAGCTGATGGTCGAGATCCACTACTAGAATCACTTTTGGGGATTCTAGCCAGCAGCAAGGTATCTGTCCATGATGTCTTACTCCTTCACAGAGGTTGCCAGTTGCCTGCTCTCACAGCCCACTGAACCAGGGCAGAATTCTACCATGCACAAAAGTGAAGGTGGAGGGAATCACTAATGAGGGAGCTTCTCATATTCCCCATTAATCTCATTCTCCACGGGGTGTGGTGCAGCACATATGTAATCCCAGTACTCGGTAGGCTGAGGCAGGAGGATCACTACAAGTCCCAGGCCAGGCTGAACTACATAGCAAGACCCTGTGTCAAAAAAATAATAATAATCTCCTCCTTCTGAGTAAATACCAACCATTCCAGAGGAAAAAAACAAGCAAGCCATTTTCATTTCTTTAGCATCCCACCTCAAAAGTTTTCTTAATTCAAAATTTTTCTTTTGTGATTTAAATTTTATTTTTGACAAATAATAGTTGTGTATATTTGGGGGTACAATATAATGTTTTGAAATGTTTATATTATGGGATGATTTTTATCAAGCTAATTAGTATATCCTTAATTTTGTGAGGTGAAAACATTTAAAATCTATCCTTTTAGCAATATACAATACATTATTGTTAGCTCTGGCCACCACACTGTGCTATGGATCTTGAAAACACATTCCTCCTGCCCCACTGAAACAGGGTACCCTTTAATCAACATTTCCCCATCCCTCACCCCAACCCCGAAATCTAGTCACCATCATTCTACTATCTACTTCTATAAGTTCACATTTTTTGGATTCCACTTACTAGTGAGATTGTATGGGATATATCTTTCCATGTTTGGCTTGTTTCATGTAACATAACGGTCTGTAGTTTCATCCATGTTTTCACAAATGTCAAGCTCTCCTTTTTTAAGGCCAAATAATATTCCACTGTGCATACGTACCACATTTTCTTTCTCCATTCATTTGTTGGGTTGATTCTATATCTTGGCTACTGTGAATAATCCTGCAATGAATAAGGAAGTACAGATATCTTCTTGATATAGTGATTTAACTTCCTCTGGATATATACCCAGAAGTGTGATTACTGGATCAGATAGTAAATATACTTTCAGTTTTGTTTTGTTTTTTTAGAAAATCCCAAACCCCACACTGCTTTTCATAATGGCTATTTTCATATGCATTCCCACCAAGTGGGCAACTGCTCCCTTTCTTCTACATCCTCACAAAGATTTACTCTCTTCCCTCAGATGTTGTTATTGTTGTTGTTGCTGCTGCTGTTGTTGTTGTTGTTGTTTGCTCATTTGCAGTGTTAGGGATTGAACCCAGGACTTCAAGCATCCTAGGCAAGCACTCTGCTACTGAGCTCTGCCCCAGACTGCTTTCATGTTTTTGATAACAGTCAACCTAACAGGTGCGAGGTAACATCTCACTGTGGGTTTTATTTGCATTTCCCTGGTGAATAGTGATGTCTAGCATTTTCCATAAACCTCATAGTGGTTTATATGTCTTCTTTTGAGGAATACCTATTCAAATCCTTTGCCCAGCTTTTAATCAAGTTGTTTTCTTGCCATCAAGTTTCTTATATATTTGGAATATTAGCCCCTTAGCAGGTGTATGACTTACAAATATTTTCTCCATGTGAGTTGGTTATTTCGTCAGTCTATTAACTGTTTCCTTTGACATACAGTACCTTTTTAGTTCAGTACAATTCCATCTGTTTTCATTTTTGTTTTGTTTTGTTTTTTGCCTGTGCTTTCAGGATCATATCCAAAAATAATCATTGCCAAAAAACAGTGTAGCTGGGGGCTGGGGATTTAGCTCAGTGATTAGAGTGCTTGCCTTGCAAGCACAAGGCCCTGAGTTCAATCCCTGGCACCACAAAAAAAAAAAAAAAAAAAACAGTGTAGCTGGGCATGGTGGCACATGCCTGTAATCCCAGCACTCGAGAGGCTGAGGCAGGAGGATGGCTGAGAGTTTGAGGTCAAGGCCAGTGAACAGTGAGTTCAAGGCCAGCCTACTACATAGTGAGACCCTGTCCCCCCAAAAAATTACCCCCGTATTTTCATTGGGTAATTTTACAGTTTCGGGTGTTGTGCTTATGTCTTCAATCTGTTTCTAACTGATTTTTTTCCTGCAGTGCCAGGGATCTAACCCAGGGTCCCGCACTTACTAAGCAAGCCTCTACCAAGGAGGTACAACTTCTGCCCCATTTTTAGTTGGTTTTGTATATGGTGTGAACTAAGGGTCCAGTTTCAGTCTTCTGCCATGTGTATATCCACTTTTTTCAAAGCCTTTTCTTAGAGAAACTGTCCTTTCCCCATAGTGAAACCACAGAGAGACTGAGTAACCAAAGCAATCTTGAACAAAAAGAACAAAGCTGCAGGCATCACATCACCTGAATTCAAAATAGATTACAAAGCTACAGTAATCAAAACAGCAGTTTTCGATAGAGGTACCAAGCCGTGAGTTCAAAAGTTATAGAATTAAAGAGAATTTTTTTAGAGCCTGCTGCTTCAACCCTTTTCTGCAGGTGAGGAAATGCCAATAAAAGGGCTGCACTAAGAATTTACAAATAACTCTTCCGGCCAGGCATACAGGCGTACAGCCAGCCTGTACAGGTGGTACAGGCCTGTAATCCCTGCCCTCGGGAGGCTGAGGCAGAAGAATCACTGAGAGTCCAAGGCCAGCCTGGGCTACATAGTGAGACCCTGTCTCAAAAAAAAGTCTACACCGAGAGCTGGTCACTCTGTTCCAGCTCCTCTCACCCTGCTCCCTTGTCCTCTCTCTAGTCATCCGTGCTTTTCCTTTCACCTCTGGCTGCTCACTAAACCCTTTCTCCTCTCTTCCTTCTCTTCTCTCTCCTCTCACCACATCCTAAAGTTAAATGATTACAAACAAGGCAGCTGAACTGCACAGCAGCAGCACTGCCCACAGTGTGTGACAGCCTAGCCCTCACTACATTGTGTTCTTACAGCCTCCCAGGAATTCTCTGCCTAGGAGGTGTAAAGAACTTGAAGCAAACACCTGCACAGCATCAAGCAGCACAAAACAGAACTAGCCACTGAACCACAATTCTATTTCATCCCCTCTACCACAAAGGAGGAAAAGACGTTTCCTCATGTCCTTTCTGAGATTCCCCAGCCTGGGTAAGTGACAATAAGGAGCCAGTGTTCTCTGGAAGAGCCTGAAATGACAGCTTATCTAAGGCGGCAAAGGCACTTTCCCACGTATGTTGTGTTTCCAGGAAATCCTGACCTGCTCTAAACAATAGTCAGTGGTTATTTTCTAAAGATTATTAGGAAAGTTCTCTGGGTATAAAACTTTCTCTAAAGGTCCAGACAATGAATAGTTTAGGTTTGCAAGCCAAATGCAACCACTCATCTCTACCATTGTAGTTTCGAAGTACTGCAGACAATATGTAAGTTAAGGAGCAATAAAATTTTATTCACAAAACTCCTATAAAAGAAAGTCGAGCTCCTCTACCACTGCCCCTGCGGTCTACAGTCTGTTTTTTCTAGTTTCCCCTGACTTCCTGCATACTCCATGCTAACTCCTGTTTTGTCCATTCTCTCTAGGAAAAATCTCTCCAGAAGATGGAAAAAGTCAACCACACACTGTTGACTGAGTTCATCCTGACAGGCATTCCCCACCCACTCAGGCTAAAGACATTCCTCTTCGCCTTGTTTTTCCTAATCTACATCTTGACCCAGCTGTGGAACCTGCTCATTCTGTTCACTGTCTGGGCAGATCCGCAACTCCATGCCCGCCCCATGTACATCTTCCTTGGCGTCCTCTCCATCATCGACATGGGCATCTCCTCTGTCATTGTCCCTCTCTTCATGATGAACTTCATTTCAGGCCTCAGACCCATCCCGTTCGGTGGCTGTGTGGCTCAGCTTTATTTCTATCACTTCCTGGGGAGCACCCAGTGCTTCCTGTACACCCTGATGGCCTACGACAGGTACCTGGCGATATGTCGGCCCCTGCACTACTCCGTGCTCATGACCGCTAAGCTGAGCGCCTTGCTTGTGGCTGGGGCCTGGGTGGCTGGCTCCTTCCATGGAGCTCTTCAGGCCTTTCTCACCTTCCGTCTGCCCTACTGTGGGCCCAACCAGGTAGATTACTTCTTCTGCGACATCCCAGCGGTGCTGAGGCTGGCCTGTGCTGACACCACAGTCAACGAGCTGGTGACCTTCGTGGACATCGGGGTGGTGGTTGCCAGTTGCTTCTCCCTGATCCTCCTCTCCTACCTTCAGATCATTCAAGCCATCCTGAGAATCCGCACAGCTGACGGGTGCCGCCGGGCCTTCTCAACCTGTGGAGCCCACGTGACTGTGGTCACCGTGTACTATGTGCCCTGTGCCTTCATCTACCTGAGGCCTGAGGCCAACAGCCCCCTGGACGGGGCGGCTGCTCTGTTCCCCACAGCCATCACTCCTCTCCTCAATCCCCTCATCTACACTCTGAGGAACCAAGAGGTGAAGATGGCCCTGAAGAGACTGTTAGGAGGCCCAAGGACTAAAGGTGAGATTTGAAAGTGTCTCTCTCCCACTGGGAAAACCTTCTCATTTACAATTTGTTCTAGTGCTCGCTTTGGCAGCACGTATACAATTTGTTCTAATGCTTGGATTTCAGTCAGGTTTCTTCTTCTTCTTCTTCTTCATCTTCTTCTTCTTCTTCTTCTTCTTCTTCCTCCTCCTCCTCCTCCTCCTCTTCTTCTTCTTTTCTTCTTTTTCTTCTCTTCTTCTTCTTTCTTCTTCTTCCTTTTGCATTTTTACGTCATCATATCATATCCACATAGTAAGTTCAACACAGTTTAAGGTAAAATACAACTTCCTGCCAGTTCCTTATTATCCCCTCCAGATAAACAGCTCTCTGCTGCTACAAGAGCAGAAAATGAGACTAAAGCCACACAGCAGATATCAGAAGATGACCCACTCCAACAACCAGAGGACTGGCACAAAAATAAAAACATCCAATGGGCTTTTCAGTCTCTAGACTGTCACTGGTCAAGCTTTCATAAATAATAGTTTTCTTGATGCAGAAACATCCTTAAATTCTGTTCCAGTTGGATATACACCCTTCGAGCTAGTGCTGGACAGGGAAGTACACATACCCTGCGGTGTGCATCTGAACAGCCGCTTTAGGCACTTCCCAGGGCTGCCCTAGCTGTGAAGAGAAGGAGTAATATGCTTACTCTTTCTTGCCTGCTAAAAAAATAGGTCTTCTCTTAAACTAGTGCTTTCACAATCCAAACCAAATTCAACAATCCAAAAGAAGGAATGCAATAAGGTTTCCTCAAATGATTCAGTAATAAATTCCTGTATACCAAAAAGTAAAGTTCAATTTGGAATTTCCCACTGAAAGAAAGTAGGGAAATTAATCAGGGCACCAAATTAGTTGCTTCATGTTGATTTATATTTGTGAGATTGATGAGCTCTCACTGAATTGGCCAGAGCGTAATAAATGTAGGAAAACATACGCTAGCTCTGATTTTTACCCCTTAGCACCACCGTCTTGCTCTGTTCTGCTTCTGCTTCATCCTCTAGCTTTTTAAACTGGTTAGTTGCTGTGTAATGAAGTCGTGTTATGTACAAAGCTAAGTCTCTCGGTCATGGCAGATTTTCACGTTTGGTCATGTAAATGTTATTCCCAAGGAAATCATAAACTTAATGTATCAAGGAGTCAGAAAACTAACCATTGTCCCTTAGATGAAGCTGACCCACGCAATTTCTCAACATTTTGTTCAGAAAACAGACAATACACAAAGTATCGACTTGCTCAAACTATAATATTATTTATAAAATATTTTAATCTTTCAAACTCTTTAGCAAATAAAATAGTCGAATAATTAATTATAAAAACAAGTTTAAAGCTGGGCATGGTGGCACATGCCCATCGCCTCAGCACTCTGAAAGGCTGAGGCAGGAGGATCCGAAGTTTGAGCCTAGCAACTTAGCAAGACCCATCTAAAAATAAAAACAAAACAAAACAAACAAACAAAAAAAGGTTAGGGCTGTGACTCAGTGCAAAGACTTTGGGTTCAATCCCTAGTCTGCCAAAACAAAAAAACAAACAACAACAACCAAAAAAACAACCAATATGTTTAAGTCTATAATGTGTGAGCCAAGACAATTTCCAAAGTCTATTGCACTTTTTATTCCTCTTTTCTGAATGGTAACATGACTGCAATTTTAACTGTTTCCTTAACAATTAATAAAATAACATTAAACTGATCTGTATATATATATTTTTTTTTAAAAAAGGTTAAAATGGAATAATTCTGAAGCAAATACTTGTTTTAAAAGTACACTGTGGGAGAGGACTTAGGTCAAGCAGTAGAGCTCTTGCCTAGCAAGCACAAGGCCCTGAGTTTGATCCCCAGAACCCAAAAAAAAAAAAAAAAAAAAAGTACATTGTGTGAGTCTGTGGATGTAACTCAATGGTAGCATGCTTGCTTTAGTATGCTCAAAGCCTGGGATCAATCCTCAAGGCCACAAAAAAAAAAGTACATTGGGATTGGGGACATAGTAAAAACCTAGCAGCAATTAGCCTTAACCTGCTAAAACAATTTAGGTCTTAAATCACAAAGAAATCAAATCAAATCATAAGTTATAAGGTTGCTTCTTCTTTCTAGTACTCCCTTATTAAATTCGAATTAAGCATTAGATTGAGATTTTTAATAAAGTTACAGATCACATCCTTAAAATTACAAACATTCTTCCATTAAGGTGATAAACCACTTTTTGTTCTTCGTGTACAAATACTGTTCAATGCACCCTGATTCTTTCAGTCAACAAATATCTGAATGATTAGCAAGTGCTCAGTGCTGTGCTTGGTGCTGTGCTCGGTGCTGTGCTTGGTGCTGTGCTTGGTAATGGAGTGGTAAATATGAAGAATGGGTTCTTGAAACCATCACATGCACAATCTATGAGAAGAGAAACAACTCATAAATAATAAATAAACAAGAAAAATACTGGGTAACAATGCATGCTATGAAGAAAAGAAAATAAAGGTGTACTAAGATGCTTTCAATGGCAAGGGACAGAAAACTCAATTCAAAAACTTTTTTTTAATTTTTTATTAGTGCATATTTGCCATACATAATGATCACATTCATCGCAGGGAATTTTCTGTACCTGTACCTAAGGTACTTAATTCCTCCTTTCTGCCCATTCCCCTCCCGTCCTTTCAACCATTTCTCCCCCTCTTGGTTCACAAAAGCTTTGTCGGAAACACTCTTTGAATAAGAACGTATTGGCTTCTGTTGGCTGAAGGGCGAGGCGGTGATCAGGCCTGGTTCAGTCAGGGATCCTGCTTCGCTCTTCTGCAGTTCCCTTAGCTCTGTCCCCGCAGAATTGGTTGTATTCTCAATACTGTAGTCGAATGACTCTAGCACTTTCAGACTTTAAATCTGCACGGGATGTCTTCCAGGAAGCTTTCTTAACGATAGGAAACCACTCTTGTCACAAGATGATAAAATTAGATGATGTCTGGAATCTGTTTAAAAATAACTCAATGCTAAGATACCAGATACCACCTCGTGCCCATTCAGATGGCTACTATTTGAAAACAAGCTAAGCATAATGATGCAGGCCTGAAATCCCAGCACTCTGAGAGGCGGGGGTGCAAGAACTGCAAGTTCAATCCCTCCCTGGGCAACCTAGGGATTTAGCGAGACCCTCTCTCAGAAACGTAAAAAGACCTGGGGATGTTGCCCATTGTGAAGGACCTGGGCTCAACCCCCATTACAGAATAAATAAATGTCAGGGGTGTAGGCACATGCCTGTAATCCCAGCACTCTGGGAGGCTGAGGCAGGAGGACTGCAAGTTTGAGTCCAGCCTGGGCAATTTAGTGGCTTAGCAAAACCCTATCTCAAAAAATAAAAAAGACCTGAGGATGCAGCTTGAGACAAAGGTCCCAGGTTCAAGCTCCAGTACCACAAAATAATAAACTAAAACATCAGAGAATGGTGAGAATGCACAATGGTGCAGCGACTGTGGAAGACAGTATGGGGCTCCTCCAAACATTGAAAGAAGAATTATGATATGATCCATCAGTTTCACTACTGTGTATATACTCAGAAGAATTGAAAGCATAGTCTCAGAGAGATATATGTACATCCCCACTTATTGCAGCATTATTCACAAAAGCCAAAAGGTGGAAGCAACTCAAGTGTCCACAGACAAATGAATGGATGAACAAAATAAGGTATATATGTACAACAAAATATTATTCAGCATTAAAAACGCAGGAAACTCTGACACTCGTTTCAATATGGGTGAAATATGAAGACATTGTGCTAAGTGAAATAAACTAGTTACAGTACTGGATAATTCCATTTATATGTGGATAGATTCATCAAATGCATAGAAACAGAAAGAAGAATAGTAGCTGCCAGGATCTGAAAAGAGAGGAATAGAGATTGTTGGTAGCTTTGCAAGATGAGAGGAGTTCTAGAGCTTGGGTGCATAACAGTATAAATATACTACTAACCACTACTAGCTTGGGCATGGTGGCATATGCCTGTAATCCCAGCACTCGGGAGGCTGAGGCAGGAGGATCACCACTAGCTCAGGATCAGCCCAGACTACATAGAGAGACCCTGTCTCAGAAAACAAAAAACAACAACAACAAAATTTGGACTGTATACCTAAAAATAGTTAAGCTGATAAATTTTATGTTATTTATATTTTAATACAAATAAAAATAAATGCTGTAAGGCAAAGAGATTGGGGGAGAAGGGATATAGGTGAAAAGGGTCAGCCACATGTTCATGGAAGCTGGGTAAACACAGGACCTCATTCTATCATTCTTTTTACTCACATAGGTTTCAAATTTTCCATAGTAAAATGTTTTTTGAAAGCTATAGCCATGAAAATCCCAGGAAAAGGTTTGCCAGGTAGAAAGAAAGGTTAGCACAAGGCTGCAGGATGGAACGGTGTCTGGCACCTTTGAGAGGAAACTAGTGTTGTTGAAAGGCAGTGAGGAGGCTTTCGGAGAGTCCCGGTGGCTTCAGCAAAGAGGCTGGTCGCCAGAAAGGTCACACTGGGCACTTTCAGCCCTGTCTGGGTTAATAATTAATCGTGCCTGCATGAAGCCTCTGTAAACATCCCTAAGGGACCGAGCTCAGAGAGCTTCCTAGCTGGTAAAGGACCCCACATGCTAGGAGAGGGCACACCCCAGTGCCACAGCAACAGGGCACCTGCTTCCACATCTCATCTCTTCCTCTCCTGTCACCTGTGCCCTTTCTCATATCCTTTATAAAAAGCCAGCAAACATCATTCATGGGTAAATGAGTGCACCTTGAGACCATAATGTTGAGTGGAATAAATCACACACAGAAGGTTAAATAGTATATAGATTTTCTTATAACCATTTGGGTTCTTAACCATTTTGGGCTAAGAAACCCAAAATATAAATGCTTTGGGCGCAAAATAAGACAGATGTTAGGAAATGAAAATAGACTTTGTGGACATTGGGAAGGGGATCTTGGATCAGGGGAGACAGAGGGAAGGGGAAATGAGGGGATGGAGAGGAAAAAAGGATCAAGATGTCATATGTATAAGTCCCAATTTCCCATGACGAATATATTTATTATGTATTGCAAACATAATAATAAAGTGCGAAAAAAACCGAAAAAATAAATAAACTAGCAAGCATAAGTAGATGGCTCCCTAAGTTCTGTGAGCCATAATAATAGCACATTATCACACCTGAGGAAGGGGGTGGGGAGGATTCTCCATTTATAACTGGTTGGACAGAAATACAGGTGACAACCTGGAACTTGTGGCTGAAACCAGAAATGGGGTAGTTTTGTGGGACAGGGTGCTTCACCTACCAGGTTAACCTGGAGTAGATAATGTCGGAGGTGAACAGAAGTGTGGGGCACCCTGTCAGTGTCCACAGAGACCTGAAGAATTCCATGCTGTGAAAAATTCACACATTGATGTCCAAAGTGGTGTGAAAAATGCAGAAGGAAAACAGTTTTGTTTCAACAGCAACAGAACAGCTCACTGCTTTGCCTCCCTCTCACACTTTGAATCTTTTGCCCAGTCCTTTCTAAGGGCTTGCTTAATTAGGTTAGACCCACAGAGGAAAAGTTTCCTATTTTAAGATCAACTCATTTGGAACCTTACTTACATCAGCACCTAGAAGGAATTTTGACTGTGCTTGATTAAATAGCTGGGAGGAAGTGTGTTCACCAAAGGGGGCAAATCTTGGAGGCCATCTTTAGAAGCTACAAAAGCTTCCCAATTTGCTCAATTTTCATACTGGATATTTTCTAGAAAAACATAAAATTAATCCCAGGAAGGCTAAAAAAATCTAACTAGACCAGTTAAAAGTGAGTGAGAGTCCTAGAAGCATACAGAACTACCCATACAGCAATACCAATGGGTATCCAAGCTGGGCATGGCGGCACAGGCTTTTGTCCAGCACTTCGGCTTGTAGCCAGCACAGGAGGACCAAAAGTTCAAGTCCAGCCTGAGCAACATAGTGACTTAATGAGATCCTGCCCCAAAATTTAAAAAAGGCTGGAGATGTAGGTCAGGCTGGGCTCTGAATTCAATCCCCAGCGTCACAAAAGGGGGGAAAAAAGGAAGGAAGGAAGAGGGAGGGAAAGAAAGGAGAGAGAGACTAATGGACACACATAGATATTTCTTTCCTTTTCAGTTCTTTCTTTTTTTTTTTTTTTTTTTTTTTTTTGAGGCTGGGGATCGAACTCACGGCTTTGTGCTTGCCAGGCAAGTGTTCTACCACCGAGCTAAGTCCCCACCCCCATTAATCTCTCCCTTCTCCCATATTCCCACATATATTATATGCGAATCTAACTTATTTTTTCT
Organism: Hystrix cristata; assembly: GCA_004026905.1. Taxonomy (NCBI): domain Eukaryota; kingdom Metazoa; phylum Chordata; class Mammalia; order Rodentia; family Hystricidae; genus Hystrix; species Hystrix cristata. Next base: position 4,201 of record PVJO010029042.1, on the reverse strand, counting down.
TAATAGCTACACAATACTCCTCGGAATGGATTTTCATAATTTCTTAATCATCCATCTTTGATGAGCATTTAGATTTTTTTCAGTTTTTGCCACTATGACCAAACCTGCAGTAAACCTCCAAATTATATATCCTTAGATCTTAGTATGTTGTAAAGCATGAATTCACTGGGCATGTTGGCACATACCAGTAATCCCAGCACTCAGGAAGATGAAGCAGAAAGATTGTACAAATTCAAGGCCAGCCTGAGCTGCACAGTGAGCTCAAACAGCCCAGGCTCTAGAGCCAGACCCTGCTCAATAGCCTCCCCGAGAAAAAATGATAAGTTCAAAGGATTTTATTTCTTTATATCGAAGAGTATATAGTTTTAATATCAGTGGATATTAATATATTATTCCCCCAAACTATAGCAATTCATGCTCCTAATTCATATACCTTCCAGAAATACATAATATAATGTGTGCACAATTGTACATATGAGTCTCAATATCTGTTCTTTTTTCCTTTTAGCAACAATTTTTATTTCACAATGAATGCCCATTCTTATACTCTCCATCCATACTGGATCATGTCAATTAATTTTTGCCCATCCAACAGGAAGTTCACTTTTGTTTTAATTTCCCAAATAAAGAGATGAGGTATCTTTTATAACATTTGTCTGCCACTCAGAATCCCTCTTCTATTATATATCTACTTAGGTCACTTGCTATTTTTCTATTGAGTCGTTGACTTTTTTCCTACTGATTCATAAATCTCTGAATATTAGAAAATTCATCCAGGGCTAATGATAATGCACCAACCTAGCACGCATGAGGCTCTGGGTTCAATTCTCAGCACTGCAAAAAAGAAAAAGGAAATTTATTCCACAAGTACAAATATTTTCCTGCAACAATATTCTTCTTGTTCATAAAGTTTCTATTTTTGTGTAATAATCTTTGCATTTATGGATACTAGACTCCTTCTTAAAAGTTCATCCCCAGGGTTGGGGATTTAGCTCAGTGGTAGAGCACCTGCCCAGCAAGCACAAGGCCCTGAGTTCGATTCCCAGCACCACCCAAAAAAAAGAAAGTTCATCCCCATCCCAAGATTTTATAGTGTCCTAAATTTTCTTATAACATTTTTATGGTTTTGTTTTGCTTGTTTATACCTTTATGCCATGTGATATGTATTTTCACCTGTGGTATACAGTAAGAATCTAGCTTTATCTTCCTCAGAGAAAAGCAATTGCCATTTAAGGGACAAGAGAGAGTGAGCCAAACCAACAGCAAAGACTTATTTCTTCGCCTGGATGCTAGAATTGAACTCATGGGTCCTGTGATGGTTCATTTGAGGTGTCAACTTCACTGAGTTATGGGCTATCTGGATAGCTATCCAGATAGCTAGTAAAGCATTATTGCTGGATATGTCTGTGAAAGAGATTCCAGGAGAGATTGGACAATTTTACAAAGAAAAGGACCCCAGCATCCCCCCCACAACAAAAAGAAAAGAAAAAGGATTCTGACGTTAATTTGAATCAGTAGACTGACTAAGGAAAATCTGTCCCACCCAGTGTGGGCGGGCACCATCCAATCAGTTGAAAACCCAGAGAGAATAAAAAAAGGAGTTACAGGCAAACTGACTCTATCTTTCCTGGAGCTCGGACATCCCTAGTCTTCTGTCCTTCAAAACTCCAGGTACTCTGGCCTTCAAACTCCAGAACTCGCACCACAGACCCTCAGGGTCTCAGATCTTCAAAGTTACATCATCAGCTCCCTCCCTCCTTCCAATTCGGGCAGAGCTGCACCACCAGCTCCTCTAGTTCTCTGGACTGCAGGTGGCCTTTCATGGGACTTGGTCTCCCTAACCTTGTGAGTCGATTCTCACAATGAATCCCTTCTCAGCTAGATAGATGATAGATAGACACATAGATACATAGATACATAGATACATAGATACATAGATAGGTCGATCCTATTGGTTCTATTTCTCCGGAGAACCCAACATAGTTCCTAAACTTTTCTTTGCCACTCTACTTGGAGAAACCCTAGTATCCAAAAGACCGCCATACAAAGCTGAGATGGTAGAATAAAAAATTTAAATATTGAGCTGATTATTTTTATTAGTACATACTTGCAGTACATGCAGTTTACAATCGTCTTGGCGACTGAGTACATCAACATAACTGAACTGACATAGAAGGGGGTAGAATCTGAAAGCTGAAAATCTTTGGAGGAAATAAAATACGGAGTAGACAAGGGAGATGTCCTCCTTCCTCTCTGCCTTTCCTGTCCCTTGCACAATAGAGCTGCCACAACGTGGGAAATGTCTCTGGCATGCTCAGGACACTCAGCAGATGTGATGGGTACCTTCCTGAATCCTCTGAGCCAGAGCTTAGTATCTCAAGGAGACAGGTGGAACAAAGCAGGTTTTGCCGTCTACTGTGTACGCTTTATGCTATTTACACCCTCTGGATAGATTCACTGTTCTCTTACTATTCTCGCTGGTCCACAGAGTGGCACCCTGCTGGCCACTGTTGCCCTTGGGTTGATGGGCAGAGGGACGTGCGCCTGCGGTAGCTTGCGGTAGCTTCAGCCCTGAAGCTCCTCAGCTCCTCCCTCTGACGTTCGGTGGGTCTGTAAAGGAGCGTTTCTCTCTAAAACCCTCTCTGCTACCTGCCCCCTCTGGAAACCAAAATACTCAAGAGTTATTCATGGCCAATGCCTTAGAAAGTTTTAACAAAAGTAAGCAGGTGATTTTTAGCAGACCCAGGGGGTGTAGCTGCCCACACCAGGCTCCCAAACCACCCTCAGACCTTCTCCTGCATCCCAGGAAATAAGAACCTAAGGGGGAAAGGGGCCAACCCCAGGAAAGAATTTTGCATCCACTCTCAGAAGGGAAGAAAAGGCAATTAGACAGGGAAATCATTAAAGGTCACAAAGGGGCCACAGGTAAGACTTTTTCAAAGCCAGTCACGGCAGTATACATCTGTAATGCTAGCACTCTGGGAGGCTGAGGCAGGAGGCTCATGAGTTCCAGGCCAGCCTGGGCAACTTAGAGATTTAGCAAGACCCTCTCTCAAAAACTTTTTTTTAATTAAATTTTTAAAAAGAAACAAGGCTGGGGCTGGGGATTTAGCTCAGTGATTAGAGTGCTTGCCTTGCAAGCACAAGGGCCTGAGTTTGATCCCCGGCACCACAAAAAAAAAAAAAAAAAAAAAAAAGAAACAAGGCTTTCTCCCCTCTGCCTCCATCCTTCCTACACCAGACATCCACAGGACAAGATGGTGAGAGAGCAGGGGTCAAGGGCTAGAATCCATGAGACACTCCAGGCTCTGGGGGAAACTTCAAACTGGCCAGCACAAAGAAGAACCTCACAGGGGAAGCAGAGGGCGGGGCAGAAGGGCACATACTTGATGACAGGCTTCAAGGACTATTCACCCAAGTACATTGACGCCCCACACAGACCACCCTACCGTGCCTTCTGGAGATGCCTCAGTAGTCACAGTGTGGGACAAGATCCCTAGGCAGGCACTACACGACAGGGCTTTGAAGATGACACAGTGGCTGGAGGCAAGCACCTCCCGCATCTCACAGCTGGGCCTTGCAGAGCCACTACTATGAGGGACACGCTGTGCTGTGCGTAAACGTCTTGGTCTTCTTACAGTGCCTCTCGACAGCCGGCCCCCTAACCCTCAGGGTCACATCACAGGTGAACCTGGGCCTGCTCAGAGATCTTCATTTTGGACCTGCCCACGTGACGATGGAGGAAGCGATGGGCCCCAGAGGAGCCAGACTGCCTCTTAGGAGGACGAGGCGGATCTGTATCAGAAGCACGTTTTCTGTTCATGAAAGGAGAAAAAGCAGCAAAACAGAGAAATCTGGATCCTAGCCCAGACTACAAAACCTCCCCACGCTCGAAGCACATACACACAGAATCCCAAATTCTCTGTACCTGTCTCCATTACACTCATTCCTCTGACCTATTCCAGAAAATCGTCCTAGTCCATCCTCCTTCCAGTACCCCCCTTTCTTTCCTTTTTTCAGGGTATTTCTTTGCTCCTTTCCTGACAGCCCACTGCTAGAACCAACACATTCTTGTTTGGTTGGTTTTCTTTTATTTTTAATTTCACTTTTTCAGCATTTCTGTTTTGGTTTTGTTGTTATGCTGTTTGTTTTGTTTTGGCGCTGGAGATTGAGCCCAGCACCTTGTACAAGTTAAGTACCT
>PVJO010029041.1:0-17318 GCA_004026905.1 Hystrix cristata | reverse complement strand
CCCCCCCCCCAGCTCCCTTTTCTAATGAACTGCTCATTCCAATTTTGTCCTTGAAGGCTGGATTTGAGGGTCCATCAGAGGTCTCTTTTGTCCAGGACCAACTGTTTCTCTGGGCCTCCCAGAGTTTGCAACAGTTAGATCTTTCCCTGGGGTTCTACTCAGGTGGACTACACCTCTGCAGAGCCCGAGGCCACCCTCCCTGGGTGACCTCTGACCAGCAGGGATAAGACCTGGCATCCCCAAGCCCCTTTTGCCTTTTTCTCATTTGTGTAAAGCTAGAGACTTTACACAGTTATCTGCATGGGCACCCCCGGCCGTGTTCCTAGAGAGACCCTGCCTTTTCCTCCTTATTTATGGTACTTATTCTCACAGTGTGGTGTGCGCCGACCCCATGATCTCTGCCTCCCAAAGCATAGCCAGGTGGAAGCTGCAGTTCATCACCCTCTTCAGGCTTCAGGGGAGCAGTCTGCAGCCTCCGCAACCTGTGCCAACTCAGAGAGGTGGGCTTGGGCTACAGGTGCAGGTCTGGGGACAAGATGCTGAGATTTGGACCAGGAACCTGGGGAGCTCTGCCCCCAAGGCCTACCCCACAGGATGGTCTGTGCCCACTTTCTACAACGGCAGTGTAGGGAGGGAGGAGAACGCTAGGGCTCCAGACGGGCTCAACCCTCAAAACTGAGCTAAGGCTGGGTTTCAGCACAAACTGGTCAGGGCACGGTAATACACCTGTGTTTATTGGATGGTGGGAAGAATATTGTCTTGGCTGATTTTGCTGAGATATTAAAATTATTTTTATTTTCTGAGGAAGGGCCTGCTGGGGTAAGGAGGCATCTAGGGCCGGGGCTGGGGAGGTGGGGAGCCGGATGTGACACAGGGTTGGTTTTGCCAGCACAGACTTGCTGTGTGCTCTGGAACAAAGATGCCACTCCTCTCGGAATCCTTGGGTCTTTTCACACTTAGAGGACTTGAATTATAGTAGTGGTTTCCAACATTTTTTAAGCTGTGGAATCATTTCCTACAAAGACTTCATAAAAATCTAAGTGAAATCTTGTGCAGAAGCCCAAGGAAAAGAAAAATAAAATTTTATCTGAGGTGGGATGGGGATTCTGGATGGGTCCAGGTGGCACTATCCTGCCCACCCTTCACCTTCACCCGGGGATTCTTGAAGATCTTTGGAAGATGGTTTGAGATAAACCTTGAGCACTGCGTGGATTCTGGGAATTGCATGTTAGATGAGACAGCTGTGGCAGGTTATGACCAGATGGCTGGAAAAAATCAGTGTCATACGAAGACTGTTCCATTTGTGGTGGGCATTGAGGCTTTGGAGATAGGCTGGCTAAGGGTTCTTTGTCTTCTGTGCGTGCAAGACAGATGCTTTGGCTGGGTGTGGTGGTGCATGCCTGTAATCCCAGCACTGGGGAACCTGAGCCAGGAGGATTGCCCCAAGTTCAAGACCAGCCTGGGCACTACATAGGAGGTTAAATGTCAGCCTGAACTGCATAACAAGAACTGTTTGGAGAAAAAAAAAAGAGAGAGAGATCGATGCTCTGCCACGGATCGACACATCTAGTCCCAAGGATGGCTTTTTTTTTTTGGTGCCAGGGATCAAACTCGGGGCCTTGTGCTTGCTGGGCAAGCACTCTAACCCCTGAGCTAAATCCCCAGCTCCTATGGATGGCTTTCTTAATGGGTATGGGCCAGAATATCTGTGTTGTGGGCTGTGGTCAGCAGTAGAAACCTGGGAGGTGGGAGAATTCCAGAGATGTTCCAAAAGAATTTCAGGAAGAGATCAACAGTTAAATGTGAGGCATCAGGAGCAGAGATGGGCTGTTGGGCAGGGGGTGCAGAGATGATAAACTCTGCCTAGAGTAAAGTTTGATGTGCTGGCGGAATTTTTGAGTGGACAGAAGCTGGGGCTGGAGACAGAGTGTGGGAGACTTGTGATGGGCCATGAGAGTGGAAGCCAGGAGCTGGCCATGCTTAGGGCACAGGAAAGTACCAAAGAGTGCCCGGATGAGGTGAGGGCAGGCTCAGCGGCAACAGAAAGAAACTCTTGCTGGCATTGATTGACCAGGAGTGGAGGTCACAGTAGAGTTCAGGGAGGGGGCGCTCTTATCGATGTTAGCCCTTCCTTCTCTTCTTACCTTTAGTAAGGGCTTCCCGAGCCTGGGGCGGAATGGGGGTGGAGGGTTGACAACCAGACTAAGAAAGGCTCCAGGTGGCTGCAACCTGGTCTGTGCCCTGATACAGCCCTGGCAGGCCCTGCTCCACGGGGCAGGTGGTAACTGGTCAGAGCTGCTCTCCCCACCCGTGCTGGAGGTGGGGTAGGAGGGCAGGTGATCCCTCATCTTGGACAGGGGGCGGAGGCAATGGCAAGCGGGTGTGAAGAGCCCCTGGAAAGGCAGTGCGTGGACCTGGTTTCCACCCCAGTGTACCACCACCTCGTTGTGACCTTGAGCAAGTGCCATTATTTCTCTGAGCCTGTTTATTTATAAAATGGGGAAGAGTTGGCACGAGTTTGAACCTATTTCTCAGGCTCCACCCTGTTCTGAAATTCGGTAATTTCCCAACTAGTGCGCCTTCACCCTGTAAGGGACTGGGGAACAAGGGGATGGCGAGAAACCAAGTACAGCGTGTGGACGGAGCCCATTGGCCCAGCTTGGGCCTGGCAAATCCCTGCCTCGGGAAGGGACTTTGCAGGCGCGATGACCAGAGGGAGTCAGCAGGGCCTCCGACCGTCGTCCCCGGGGGCCACCTCTCAGAGACCATGCTGAGGAAGATCTGTCAGACGCGGCCAGCTGCGCCCTGGGCTGAGGTGGAGGAGCAGGCCCCGGCGTTGCCCGTCCCGGCGTTGCCCGCCCCTGCTCTGGACTCCCAGAGTGGCAGAGGGTGACACCCATGGGCTGCAGGAAGGCCTGGGAGGGTGCAAAGGCGGGGCCCAGCCGGGGGTAGCCGGAGGGTGAGATCCTGGACCGGGGAAGCCCTGCGGCCGGGACTCTAGAGCGCCCTCTCCGCGGGCTCTGGCCCTCTCGGCTGGTTATTTCGGACCGGGGGGCCCCGAGTGGGTCCTCGGTCCAGTCGAGGGAGCCTAGTGGGTCTGGGAGATGCTATTTTTAGCCTGCGCGGCGGGCGCGAGGGGACTATTTATAGATCAAACAATCCGCGCTCCCTGCGTCAATGGAACCCCGCGTGCGTCACGCGCACAGACATTCCAGGCCCCCCCTCCTCGCCCCGCCCCCTCGGGCTCCCCGGCCCCGCGCCTCCCCCTGGCCGCCTCCCGCCGGAACCGCACCGCCCCCCGCGCCCTTGTATGGCCAAAGCTCGCCCGGCCGCGTGCGTCAGTGGCGCCCCCGCCCCTCCCCGTGCGTCACGGAGCGCTTAAGAGATGGGTCCGGCTCGCCCGGGGAGCCCCAGTGGCGGAGGCTGCTAAAGTTGGGGGAGTGCTCGAGAAGAACGGCAGAGCGCACGCGGGACCAAGCTGCGATTCGGGGCGCTGGTCCCGGCCAGGGGGGAGCAGGAGCCGGCCGGGTAGGTGCCCCCGCGGGGAGCGTGCATCTTTTCTGGGTGTTGCATGAAGGAGATGGATGTACGCGCGGGCAAAAAGAGTGTTGTAGGGTCGGCGTGCAGGAGCGTGAGGAGAGAGTAGCTCTGGTGTTTGAAGGCTGGTGTGGCTGGAGCGGCAGGACCCACATCGGAGTGGAGTCCGCTGAGCGCGGGGTGGGGTGGTTGGAGTGGCTGCAAGGTGGAAGCCGCAGGGGGTTCGGGTTGGCTCCGGGAATGGGGACTTGTCCAGCAAACAGCTGGCCTTAGTTCAATCTCCCAGGGTGCCCAAGTAGGCGCTCGGTGACCTGGACTTAGTGCTGGTGGGGGTGGCAGTACAGTGGGGAGAAGGTACGCGGCGGAGCTCCGTTGCTGCCGGGGTCCTTCTGATTCAACTAGGAGTCGATTTCCAGAAGGATCTCCTTCTCAGGCTGTCAGCCCCTCACGCCGCGCCCCAGCGTGCGTGTGTGTGTGTGTGTGTGTGTGTGTGTGTGAGAGAGAGAGTGTGTGCGTGCGCGCGTGTGTGTTCTAGACACCTTAGAGGCAGTAGTTTAGTTTGCAGGGATTTCCGCTTCAAACTTTTAAAAGCCTGAATTCTGTCAGGACACCTCTGGATTACTGAAGGAAATGGCTGGGCCGATGTTGGAACGGTGGAAGGGTGCGTGCTGTATGTTGGAATATGTCCTCTTAGAGTCAGGGTCAAGGTGTCTGAAAGTACAGGAGGATTGTTTTAGCTGTGGTTTGGATCTAGTGGTGTGTGTGTGTGGGGTGTGTGTGTGTGTGCAGAGATAGATATGTGGAAACGCTTTTCCTTGGAAACCTATGCTAAGTGCTACCTGAAGGATACTCCCCACCTCCCATTTCAGCCCCATATGCTGATCGCCTCTGTGCCCCTCCCCCAATAGTCCCAGTTGGATCTATCAGTTAGAGTGTAGTCTGAGGCTTGTTCAGCCTAACAGGTGCAAATCACATTGTTGCCAGGACCTGCCTGAAGCCGGATTCTCCCACTCCCTCCTTCAACCCCGCCTCTTCCTCCTCTCTGGGGTACGCCCCACCCCATGGGGCTAGATTTAGGTTCATATCTCCTGTGGCTGCGTACCTGCATGGGGGGGTGAGTTGGTGGGGGTTGATCCGGATGTGGGACGTCCTAGTGGAGAAACAGGATTTGAATAAGGTTGGAACAGACGCCCAGTCCTGCGTGGCTGCCACCTTTCTTCCTCCACCCAGGCCCATCCCTGCCCAAGCTGTCCTAGTGCAGGCAGACATGGTCACCCTTATCTCCTGCAGGTGCTATGTGCCTGTGGACAGCTCCACTGCGGGGTGGGGCCAGAGCTGGAGAGGATCTTTTGTCTGGGTTGATTATGTGAGTATCAGGCCAGGGGTTGGGCTGCCCTGGCCAGGGCTTCTGGAGGGTGAGAGTAAGACTGGCGTCAGAGGGCTTCCTGGGTGCTTGGCCAGGAGATGATAACAGTTCTTCCCCATCACTGTTCCCCTTAATTATGGTACTGTCCATTCCAGCTTGATTTCTTATTCTTGCTTCCTGGATGCAGAGTTGTGTATACCCTACACATGGCAGTCAAAGGGAAACTGACCTGCAGCCTCCTTTGCATGATTTTTGGCCAGTTTGAATTTAAGGGTCTCCCCTGAATGAAATGTCTGTTCCTTCAGGTGCATCAGGATTGGGGGGGGGTGTAACCCCCTTTGCCTGAGCCCCTGGATGCTTCAGGGCATAACATTTAGGGTTAGATCCAGGCAGATATAAGGGTCTTCCATCCACCCACTGACAGGTTCCTTCTTCCTGTATAACCACCTTAAGACTTTTGTGGGACTCTAAGAATTCTCTTATACAAATAACCAGGAAGCTGGGCATGGTGGCACATGCTCGTAATCCCAGCACTCAGGAGATTGAGGCAGGAAAGTTACCACAAGTTCAAAGCCAGCCTGAGCTACATAGTGAGACCCTGTCAGACATCCAGGAGTGGCACAGAAATTTCTCTGAGGGACTGTCTCTTCTGGACATCCCAAGGGCTGTTCTCTTAGCTCTCTGCTTCCCCCTTTACCTCACTCCAGCATGTGGCCTTTAAAGATCTGGTACCCTGTTACCCAATCCTCTGAGGAGCTGGGAATGGTGAGGAAGCCTGGGTTCCCTTTGTCTTTGCTTCTGGAAGCATCCCAGGCAGTACAGAGTGGGTGCCCAGGCCCAGATGGCAATGCTGGGGTGCGTGTGGGATCTGCTGCCTTTGCTCAGCATACAGGGTGGAGGTGGGGGACAGGCTCCAGTGGTTGCATTGTCACATGGGGCCTTGTCACACAGCTGGATGACCTTCTCTCTCAGCCCCTCCCAGCCCCTCTGTTCCCAGGATGTCTATCTCCCTAGGCACCATGGAGGGAGGAGAAGGGGCATGCAGAAGCTGCAGTGTACCTGGGAATATTTCCAGGAAGTACCTGGCTGGAGAAACAGCAAATTTGCTCCTGGGGGCTGGACTGGGGCTCCTGTGGCTGCCTTTTCCATCCCCCCAGCCCCCTCCCACGCCTTCCCTCGTGGGGGAGGAGCAGGAAGCTGGAGGAACACAGCTTTGCCCTGTTCCAGTAGAGAAATGCCGGCTGGATGGCTTCCCTAGGGTTCCCAGGCTGGCTGGGGTGTGGCTGGCCTTCCATCTGAGCCCACTCAGGCTGGGCCACTGCCCAGAGACTTCGTGGCACATAGGACAGGGGTCAGGATTCCTAGGTTCTGGGCTGTGGCATTGGTGCCTCTGTCCCATCCCTAGGGCAGCCAGCCTGCCACCTGGCTGCCCTGGGCCTGTCTTTTGATATCAGGCTTCTGGCTTTGCTCACTGACTCCTTTCCTGCCCTCCCTTGGTCTTTTCCTTTTGTAGAGATGCCCTGTATCCAAGCCCAATATGGGACACCAGCACCAAGCCCAGGACCCTGTGACCATCTGGCAAGTGACCCCCTGACTCCTGAGCTCAGCAAGCCCACTATGGACCTGGCCAGCCCCGAGACAGCCCCTGCTGCCCCCACTGCTCTGCCCAGCTTCAGCACCTTCATGGACGGCTATACAGGAGAGTTTGACACCTTCCTCTACCAGCTGCCAGGAACAGTCCAGCCGTGCTCTTCGGCCTCTTCCTCTGCCTCGTCCACGTCCTCATCCTCAGCCACCTCTCCTGCCTCTGCTTCCTTCAAGTTTGAGGACTTCCAGGTGTACGGTTGCTACCCTGGCACCCTGAGCGGCCCCCTAGATGAGACCTTGTCCTCCAGTGGTTCTGACTACTATGGCAGTCCTTGCTCAGCCCCGTCGCCATCCACACCCAGCTTCCAGCCGCCCCAGCTCTCTCCCTGGGATGGGTCCTTTGGCCACTTCTCCCCCAGCCAGACTTACGAAGGCCTGCGGGCATGGACAGAGCAGCTGCCTAAGGCTTCTGGGCCCCCACAGCCACCAACCTTCTTTTCCTTCAGTCCCCCCACTGGTCCTGGCCCCAGCCTGACCCAAAGTTCCCTGAAGTTATACCCCTCGCAGGCCACCACCCAGCTGGGGGAGGGAGAGAGCTATTCCATGCCAGCCGCTTTTCCAGGCTTGGCGGCCACTTCCCCACACCTCGACAGCTCAGGGATGCTGGATGCACCCGTAACCTCAGCCAAGGCCCGGAGTGGCGCTCCAGGTGGAAGTGAGGGCCGCTGTGCCGTGTGTGGGGACAATGCCTCGTGCCAGCATTACGGGGTCCGCACCTGTGAGGGCTGCAAGGGCTTCTTCAAGGTATTATGCTACCCTGGGACTGATGTTTTTTGGAAGTGGGGACAGGCTAATCACTCATCCCACTGGGGTCTTCAGGAAGGGGACAGGCCTGCCAGGTGGGCCACTTTCCTAGGGATCTCCAGATGCAGAGGCTGGGACCTTTCATTCACCAGGGCATGCAGGGGCCTAGGGAACTACAGAGAGCTGGAGGGGTGAGATAGGGTAGAGGTCGTGGGCTGCAGAGGTACTTGGGAGGGTTTGGTCTCTTGGCCAGCCTTTGGTTCTCCCCTGCCCATCCCCCCCCCAGGTCCTGGTGGGAGGGGGCCCCAGGCACTCATGTTCCTGGCATGAGATGAAAGGCTCTGGGCAGAGGGTTTGGTTCTTGAGCACTGGGGGTGGACTTGGGAACAGGCTGTGTATTTGTCCCAGTGCTGGGTGCCTGCTTAGCTTCCCATCCCCAACCCCCAGCCCCCAGCCCTCTCCTGTGGGCCCCAGGGAAGGAGCCAGCAGACAGGCTCGTTAAAAATACAAGTGTCTGGACTGCTTGGGGTGGGGGGTCCCTAGCCCCTAGATTTGGGCCTTGGGTCTTCCTCCTGAGGCAGAAGCTGCCCCAGCATCTCCAGGACTTCTCATCGCCCTCCCCTCCAGCTCTCCCTCCCCTGCCACCCAAATGTTAGAAAAATAGCGACGAACAGAGAGCGCTTTTGTCTGCGTCGTCGGCAGCAGGATCTGGACAGTCCCCTCCCCTGGGCTTCCCCCTCCCCACCCCACACTCTGACAGCCTGTTCCGTGTTACCCCCCCAGCGCACAGTGCAGAAAAGCGCCAAGTACATCTGCCTGGCAAACAAGGACTGCCCTGTGGACAAGAGGCGGCGGAACCGCTGCCAATTCTGCCGCTTCCAGAAGTGCCTGGCTGTGGGCATGGTGAAGGAAGGTGGGTGGTGGGACGGGGCCCGGTGGGGCAGAGGAGGCCTGACAGGGTGGGGCAGGGCAGGGCAGAATTCTCAGACATTTGTTCTGAAGGCCTATAGAGGAGGGCAAATCCCCACTTTGGTTCTACTCCCTCCTCCAGACCCCTGGGCCCAGGTGGGAGGCAGCATCCACCTGCCTGGTTAGTGAAGAAGGTGGTAGGCGAGGGCCTTGTAGGGTTTCTTGGGTCTCAGGGGCTCTGAGTCTCCGGTCCTGTGCTTCTCAACAGCAGTGTGTATGCTTGGGCTGGAGTTCTCTTCCTCAGGTCCCTTCCTTCTTCATCCCTGCTCAACCTCTTTGCAGTTGTCCGGACAGACAGCCTGAAAGGCCGACGGGGCCGGCTCCCTTCAAAACCTAAGCAGCCTCCAGATGCCTCCCCTGCCAATCTTCTTACCTCCCTGGTCCGGGCACATCTGGACTCTGGGCCCAGCACTGCCAAATTGGATTACTCCAAGGTGAGGCCCCGCCTTCCCCACTCCACTTGGGGAAAGTTGCTGTGAACATGTGCAGTGCCTTTGTGCGTATTAGGAAAGGCACTCCCTCTAGGGCAGCTTATCAGAAAAAGAGGGGCCCCCTCTGGGCTGACCAGATGGAAAAGTGGACCTCCTGGGTGGGCAGCTGATTAGAAACACATGCTCCTGCCCGCAGTTGCAGTCCTGGATTGAATGTGGGAACTGACAAGCAAGAGCACAGACCCCATCTGATACCTGCTGTCACTCCCAGATGTGGCATCCTGAGCACATGGTGGCTGGTGTGGGCCCTACCTGCAGTGCTCACCCCAGGACCACTTTCCAGTTCCAGGAGCTGGTGCTGCCCCGCTTTGGGAAGGAAGATGCTGGCGACGTGCAGCAGTTCTATGACCTGCTCTCTGGTTCCCTGGAGGTTATCCGCAAATGGGCCGAGAAGATTCCTGGCTTTGGTGAGCTGTGCCCAGGTGACCAGGACCTGCTGCTGGAGTCAGCCTTCCTGGAGCTCTTCATCCTCCGCTTGGCCTATCGGTGAGCTGCCTGCCATCTTCCTAGCCTCTTCCCTGCTGCCCCTGCCCATGAGCACCCTGAACCCTGACCGTGGTCTGCCCCTCTCCCTTCAGGTCTAAGCCGGGCGAGGGAAAGCTCATCTTCTGCTCGGGCCTGGTGCTGCACCGGCTGCAGTGTGCTCGTGGCTTCGGTGACTGGATTGACAGCATCCTGGCCTTCTCGCGGTCCCTGCATAGCTTGGCTGTGGATGTCCCTGCCTTCGCCTGTCTCTCTGCTCTCGTCCTCATCACTGGTGAGTGGCTGGTTCCAAGCTGGGTCCTGGGACCTGGGTATTGGGAAGCTGATTGGTTCTCAGATGGGCATCGTAGAGGACTTTGGGAAGGTTGGCATCTAGCACTTCTGGGCTCCTGCCTTGCAAATTGCTGATACCCACTTGTCACGCTGGTGACAGGCATTGGAGAGGAGCTCAGCTTCATTCCACTTCAAAGCTGGCCTTTGAATGATCCCAGACTGTCTAAGCTGCATCCGTGGGTGCCATGTGCGTGGCGTAGGGTTTTGGTTTATTTTTAAAAAATCTCCCAATGAGGGTGTAGTGGTGCATGCCTGTAATATCAGCACTTGGGAGGCTGAGGCAGGAAGATCATAGATTCCAGCCCAGCCTGGGCTATTTAGGAGTCTAACCTGGACTACCTAGTAAAGACCCTGTCTCAAAAAGATAAAAAACTAAAAAAAAAAAAAAAAAAAAGATAAAAAACTGCAAACTAGATGGGTGTGGTGGCACGTGTCTGTAATCCCAGCACTCGGGAAGCTAAAGCAGGAAGATTGCTGTGAGTTTGAAGCCAACCTGGGCTATATAGTGAGCTCAAGGCCAGTCCGAACTACATAGTGAGATGCTGTCTGTGAAAAAAAAGAAAAAACCCTAAAACTAAAAGTATCCCTGTCGGGACTGGGGATTTAGCTCAGTGGTTAGAGTGCTTGCCTTGCAAGCACAAGGTCCTGAGTTCGATCCCCAGCACCAAAAAAAAAAAAAAACAAAACTTCCCTGTCAGTTACACAACACACAGAAAAGGGCACATGTGATAAATTTTCACAAACCACACTTGTGTAGCCAACTCCTTGGTCAAGAAACAGAGCGTGACTAGCACCCCAGGAGCCCTCCTTGTGGCCTTCTCCGATCGCTGTCTCTGGGAGAGGTGGCCGACACTGACTCCTGACAGCACAAACTGGCTGTGCCTTCTGTGGACTTTGTTACATGTGGTTAGGCAGGATGGGCTCTGGTGTTTAATGGAGAGGTATTCAAATCTCTTTCCTTATTTTACAAAGAACCAGAATATGTTCCCATCCCCATTTTCACTTAAATTTCACAGGGAACCAAGCCCTATAGTATCGAATCAGAGGTACTAAAGGCTGGAGAGGAAGTGGTGGGGTCTGAATCAGTCAGCTGTCCTAGGGGGCGGTCCTCGAACAAGCCTGCTTAAGCTCCAGGCCTCCCCAGAACAGTCTGGTAAAACCCTGGCCTAGCCAGAAAACCTGGGTTAGGGTTTTATTTTGTTTTTGTGACCTTGGGCAAGTCATTCAGGTTTGTTGGACTGGGGTTCCTCCCTTGGAGTGTGAGGATGAGTGTCCCTTCTGATGGGCTCCTACGGAAACATGCTCTTGCCCAAGTTGGTGGCCAGGTCTTCTGGTGGCTGGTCCTTGGCTGGGTGGCTGATCCTGCACCCTTCTTGCAGACCGGCACGGGTTGCAGGAGCCACGGCGGGTGGAGGAGCTGCAGAACCGCATTGCCAGCTGCCTGAAGGAGCACATGGCCACTGTGGCAGGCGAGCCCCAGCCGGCCAGCTGCCTGTCACGTCTGTTGGGCAAACTGCCCGAGCTGCGGACCCTGTGCACCCAGGGCCTGCAGCGCATCTTCTACCTCAAGCTGGAGGATTTGGTGCCCCCTCCACCCATCGTTGACAAGATCTTTATGGACACACTGCCTTTCTGACCCTGGCCCTGAGCATGTGTGCACACATATGTGCACTTCTGCACCACCCCATGTGCCTTTAGTCCATGGCCCACGGACCCCCAGAACATCCTCTAGCCTGGGCTCGGGCTGCAGACTGACCCACCTCCTCAACTGCTCTGGGAGGCTGGCAGGGAGCTCAAGTCCTGGGGAAAGGGGATGCATTCACGGGGGTGACCCCACTATTTGTCTTATCCCCCCAGCCTGGCCCTGGCCTTCATGTTTTTTGTAAGATAAACCATTTTTAACACATGCCGCTGTGCTGTAAATAAGCTGAATGCTGCTGTAAATACAGGAAGGAAGAGGTTGAGGTGGGGGTTGGGAGGAATGGATGGGGCCCCCACCAGCCGGGGGAAACCTTTCCAGCCTCCTTCAACTTGCTCTCTCTTCCCACCCTCCTTCCACATGTACATAAACTGTCACTCGAGGAAGAAGACAAATGACAGATTCTGACATTTATATTTGTGTATTTTTCCTGGATTTATAGTATGTGACTTTTCTGATTAATATATTTAATATATTGAATAAAAAATAGACATGTAGCTGAAATTGGGATTGTCTATCTCTGACATGCACTACACACATCTGTAACTACAGGAGACGGAGTGGCTCTGGGTAGATCTTAGATGTTACCAACTTGAATCAGTCTCAGTTTACTCATTTGTAGAAGGCAGATCATGATGACCCCTGCTTCATGCCGTCGTTATACAAAGCACTTGCACTAGTTTCTGATATATGGAAAGTCTCCACTAATTTGTGTGCGTGTGTATGTGTGCTAGAGATTTGGTTGAACCCGGGACCTCACAATGCTAAGCGATTGCTCTGTGACTGAGCTACACCCTCAGCTCTCTTAATTCTTGGTTTCCACATCTGTAAAAAATAAGAGTAGACCCAGTCTCACAGAGCTAAGCTGTAGGACTGGAGGAGTGTATTTTTGAGGTGCCTAGTGTGGGGCTGGGTAGAGGCGGACAAAAAATGGTAGGAGCTGATGTTGCCTTTTGTTTCATCCCCATTCTCAACATTCTCCCCACCCCTGCAACGGGCTTCACATAGCTGGCATCCCTGGTCTTGGCAAGAAGATTGTTTTGAGACTCTTACACGTGTCCAAGTGCCTTCATACAGGTTCTTCAACCCGACCTTAGCTCATCAGTTGCTTAGTCAGCTGGCTTGAACTGCAGATTCCTGGGCTCCGCTCCTCAGAGACAGATTTGGTGAGGGGTGGGGCCCACAAATACACCCTTGAGCTGCCATCCAGATCTGGGGGCAGGCCACCCTCTTGGAGCTAAGCGGCTCCTCCACTGTGCCTGGTGTCCCTCCAGCCGTATCACTACCTTGGTGGATCTGTAGGAGTCCTGCAGGTGGTGCCTTCACACCTGTTCCTTGCCACTCCTAGCCCAGGACCTGAGTCTCCACTCGCATGGGAACTGGCTGGATAGGGGCAGCCCCTCTGCATAAGGGTTGGGCAAAATAGGACTCTGCTATAGAAGACGAGGGAAGCCCAGGCCTGCCCCAGTAGACCCCAGACACATGCCCTCACTTGGGTCCCAGGAATACAGTCCAGCTTCAGCCTTCTGAAGGATCCACATGTGGCTGGGGTGGGGAGAGTAGCGTCCCTGCCCCCGGCAGTGCTGTGGACTTCCAAGCATGCATCTTTGGCATGTGTGCCAGGGCCCCCGAGTGTGCTTGCTCAGCAGCCCCAGCACCTGAAGGGGCAATGAGCAGGGGCACAGTCAGGCGCTGGCCCCTCAGGCTTGCCTCCACCTCCGTGCTGCTGCCAGAGAAGCCCCTCTTCTTCATGGAGCCTTGGTTTCTCCACCTGTTCACTGGGGAGGGGGTTAGTCTGGTGACAGTGCTCTGGTTAGGAACTTCCCACACCTGCGACTGGTTTGAGTCCCTCTCACTTTGGGTGACTCTCCTCCATGTGCCTTTAGGACCGACAGATCTGGAGACAGGGCAGGCCCCTTGGGGAAGGCAGGACTACAGTGCTGAGGTGCTTGGGATGGGGCCAGGGGCTGGGAATGGGTGGGGAAAAGAGAATTTTGGTCCCTGGAGTTTTTCTCAAAGTCCTGTTGTGATGATAATATCTACAAGCTAGCACCTTTTCATGTGTTTGTTATTTCTAGGCCTCCACCCAGTGAAGAAAGCTTGATTGTCCTCTCTTCACAGGTGGGGGCTCAGTAGCACAGTAAAAAGCGAGGACTCTGGATCCAGTTTCCTAGGTTTAAATCTCCAGGGCTGGGGTGTAACTCAGTGGTAGAGCACATGTGTGCATGAGGCCTGAGGTGTGATCCCAGCACACTCAGGTGCACTCACAAACACACGAAGGAAGCAGAAGAAGAAAATCCTGGCATTGGCTCTTACTGGCTGTATAATGTTGGGCAAGTTACTAAATCTTTCTGTGCCTTGGTGTTTTCATCTGTAAATGAGAAAAAACTACCTCTTTTATAAAGTTGCTGTAAGGGTTACATGATTAAAAAAAAATACACATAGAGTGTTTCCAGTGATGCCTGGCACATGGTAAACACCTAGTAAAAATTAGCTATTGTTTTTCTGGAAGAAGGTAATCCAGAAGAAAGGAAGTGACTTCCCCAAATCTCTTGGTTTCTTAGCTGCATTGGTTGTGTCTGGGTGCTTAATCACTGGACCTCCCAGCCCAGTGCCTTCAAATAAAAGCTGCTCTGGTGGTAGTTTCTTTCCAGGACTCTGACAATTGGGGTGCAGTGC
Source organism: Hystrix cristata (assembly GCA_004026905.1). Taxonomy (NCBI): domain Eukaryota; kingdom Metazoa; phylum Chordata; class Mammalia; order Rodentia; family Hystricidae; genus Hystrix; species Hystrix cristata. Next base: position 3,370 of record PVJO010029041.1, on the reverse strand, counting down.
GGGGTGGGGGTGGGGGGCTGACCCTCCAGCCCCACCCTGCCCCACCCAGCTGGAGGCTGGAGGCGGGCCCTTTCTTTCCGCTCAGCAACTGGAGGAACTGGCCTCCAAGTCTTGCTAGGGGCCCCTGAGTGCGAACAAGGGGGCATTGAGCCTGGTGGGGCCTCACAATGGCTGCTCTGTCCCTGCCGGCCGGGGGCTGGGCCCATTTCCGACAGGGACAATAGTCAAAAGGCAATGACGCCGGCAGGGCCTGGAATCCCGGGCGGGATTTTCCAAGGCCTCAAAGCCTGCTGTTTGTCCTCACGGGAAGACCCAGGAAGCCTGCCTCCCCGACTCCCCACCCCACCCACGCTGGGCCCTGTGTCCAGAGGTCCTGGACCCCTCCTCAGCCTTGAGGTGCCACCATGACTCAGGAAGGGTGGCCTGAGATCTAGGTTGGCAGGGGTGCTGTAACCCAGGGGTCTGTGGTGGAGAAAGCTGCTGCATATCTGGGCTCTGTCCACCAGGTCTCTGTTATGGAGGAAGGTGGCAAAGGTCAGCTTAGAGGGAGATTCTGAGGGTCATGGGCAAGCATGCTGTAGTGGAACCATGCTGTCCACTTGGTCCACCATTCATTCTTTTTTTTTTTTCTTTTTTTTAGATAAGGTCTTGCTATGTAGTTAGGTTAGCTCGTTATGTAGCTCAGGCTGGCCTCGAACTCATGGTGATCGTCCTGCGTCAGCCTCCCGAGTGCTTGGATCCCAGACATGCACCACCACACTTGGGTCTCACATGGTCCATTCTGTATCCAGCATGTTCAGTTTTGTGGCAGCAATTCTGTGGCCAAAGAGAGTGTTGAACATCTGTAATCCCAGCACTCAGGAGGGCAAGGCAGGAGGATCACTTTCGAGTTCCAGGCCACCCTGGACTACACAGTGAGACTGTCTCAAACAAACAAACAAAGAAACAAAAAGTTGGAACCCAGCCCAGGCAAATCAGGAAGACCTTGTCTCAAAAACTCAAAAGGGGCAGGCATGGTGGCACTCGCCTATAATCAGAGCATTCGCACTTGGGAGGCTGAGGTAGGAGGATTGCCTCAAATTTGAGGCCAGCCTAGGCTACATAGTGTGTTCAAGGCCAGCCTGAACTACACAGCAAGATTCTGCTTCAAAAAACAAACAAAACAAGACAAAAAACCCAAAACTCCAAAGGGATGGGGATATAGTTCAGTAGTAGAGTTCTTTCCTGGCGTGCAGGAAGCCCTGGGTTCAATTTCCAATACCACAAAAAACCAAAATATATACACACAAACCAAGAGGGAACCCTGAGAGAGCCTGTCAGATGACAAGATATGTGCGGTAACTGGATGGTGAGCAGCAACAGCCTTCATAGCCATTAGGCAATTGTGCGACACGTTACAGTTGTGTCCTGGCTGGAGGCAGAGCTGGGGTGCCCTTGTATGAAAGCTGGGCCTGAGACGCCAGAAGGCTTAAGTTTAGAAATCTGGGTGATCCCCAGCTTCTTTCCTACAAGCCCCTGACTGCACCTGAGCCCCTGGGGGTGCTGGGCCTCCTCAGAGGATGAAGCTGAAGGGGTGTGTGAGCCTGTGTCCTCCCGGCTTCCGGCCCACAGCCCCACAGCTCTGCAGCAGCTTTTCTGGTCTCGCCAGTGCAGCCAGGCTCAGCCTCTGGCTCTGGGCTCCGCTGAAACTCTGTCTCCAGCCCGGCTCCTGCCTCAGGCTCTCAGGCTTCTGGCCAGGCCACAGTCCTGGGAGTGGGGTAGATTTTGAAACCTCTGGCCCCTGCAGTGGTTACAAAGAAGGAGTCAATGCTGGGCTGAGTTTGGTAAAGACCTCCCTCACTCCTCAGTGTTTCTTGCCCCTTCTGAGGGCAGGAGACCCGTTCTAGGCTCCCTAGTTGGTTTCAGAGCTGGCCTGCGGGCTATGGCACCCTGGAGGCTTGTGCCCTACCTTCTGTCTCTTGCCTACCACCCGGGGCCCTTGCTCTGTTCACTCACCACCCTGGCTCCCCCTTGCCTCCTGCTGGGCCCTGACCCTGTCAGGCTGTGGGGGCAGCCACTTGAGGTCTCCTCAAGGTCTGACCTAGGTGCTGGCATTGTCCAGCCTCAACTTGGGGCCATAAATCAGGCTCAGCAAGGCTGCAGGGGCCGGGGGTGGCAGCTGGGCCAGGGAGAGGAGTACGCGGGGGGGCCTGTCCTGGTACATGCTGCGTTAGCAGGAAGCAGTGCCCAGCTGCAAGCCAGGCGGGCGGGGTGCTGACTGGTGCTGCCCGCCTAGCCTGGTGCCCCCCACACGGGGAGCCTAGCCTTGGGGTGACCAAGCAGGAGCCCTGGAATTTAACCCAGAATCCGAGGTGACTGAGATACTATGAAGATAGATACAGAGATGCCCCCTGCCGTGAAGGGAAACCGTGATCAGATAAACAGCCCCCAGGGGTAGATACAGACCTTCCGTACCAGGGTAGATAACAGCCATTCCCTTTTACAGGGACAGTCACATAGATTCCTTTACCCCAAAATGACAGATATATACACATACCTCCCAAAGGAAGAGATACACAGCTCTTGCAGGGAGAGACAGTCTCCCTAGGGACAGATGCACAAAAATAAAACCCCACCCCCATCTCAACTAGGCTAGACAAACACAGACCTTCCCTGAGAATGAGACACGGAGGACAGATCCCCAGATCTTAGCAGGCCAGACGGTAGACACGTACCCCAGCCCCGTCTAGGGCTAGAGGCTGCCTGATGAGGTTGGCAGGTTGGGGCTGGGAGGCACCTCTTTCTCACGCCCTCTGCCACTTTCTCCGCTTTCTCCTCCGCCCAGCCATTTCCTCTGCCACAGAGGGCGGGGCCTGGGAGTGACATCCTAGAAAGGGTGGGAGGTGTTGGAGCCCCTGCCTAGGATCTCAGGGGGCAGAAGTCAGGAGGAGACAGCTGGTCCTCTTCGCCCCCGCAGCCTGGCCCCGGCTGAAGGGTCAGCAGGCAGGGCGCTGGCTGTCCGGCCAGGCTGGCCACCATCAGGAGCCCCTGCCTGACGTCAGTCCCACTCATTGTTGTTTCTGGGATTTGAGTCACTCCCTGTGACGCCACCAGGGTCAGCTCTGGAGCTGCTGGGGTGGCCTTCAGGGTCAGCTTCGGGACTCAGCTCTCCCCTGGGTGCACCCCAGGAGGAGGTGGGGCCATTCGAGGCCACAGTCACCAGGCGACGTCAGCTGCCTACTCCCAAGGTCTTGGGTTGGCCTTCAAGGTCCTCCACAGTCCTTTGCTGCAGGCATGGCTAAGAGAGCCCTGGTGAGTGGCCTGTCTGCCTGGCTGGCTGGGGCTCAGGGCTCTGGCTAAGAAGTGCTCCACTTCCTCTCTCCTCGGCCCT
>PVJO010029040.1:0-17323 GCA_004026905.1 Hystrix cristata | reverse complement strand
CCCGGCCGTCTCCTTACCTGTCTGACTCGCCCAGGAGACAGCAAGCCATCAAGGGTGAGAACTGTGTCACACGCATCTGTGAATGCCCAGGCCCTGGCATAGTGCCCGACGTGCCGTAGGTCCTCACTGAATGCCTCAAGTCCTTTTCACTTTGGGGACTGGCAGCGCCTGCTATATTTCAACTCAGTTCAAATGTAACTCCTCCATGAAACCTCTACTCTGGGTCAAGGTCTTTGCATAAACTAATGCTCCCATAGCTGTTTGTACACATCTCCCTTACAGCACTTCAAGAAATCTCTATTGAGTTCTTTCTACATGTCAGCACTATTTTAGACCTTGGAGATACATCAGGGAGCACAACAAATTTTTTTAAAAATCTCTGTCCTTGTGATACTTACTATTTGGGGGCAGGGGACAGATAATAAACAATAAAATAATAAATAAATCAGTAAATAAAATAGAGGCTATGTAACAAGATGCTAAGTATAACAGGAAAGCAATAGAGCAGGATGGTCAGGACAGGGCTTACTGAGAAGAGAGTTTAAGTAAAGACTTGAAAGAGCTGAACATTTACTTGGAGGGACAGTGTTCCAGGCAGAGGGAACAGGTGGAACCAAGACCATAAGGCAGGAACATGTAGTCTGTTTGGGGATCAGCGAGGAGGCTGGTGTAGCTGGCCAGGGGGAGAGCAGCGAATGACAAAGTCAGGGAGGTGGCTGAGAACCAGGTAAACCAGATGATTCAGGATCTTTCAGGCCCTTTGTAAGGACTGTGGCTTTTGCTCAGAGGTGGCATGGGAGCCACTGGAGCATTTTGAGTAGGGACATGATCTGTAAATCAGAATCTGTTAATTGTATTTAACAGAATTATTCTGGCTGCAGATGAGAATAGACTCTTAAAGGTGAGGGAGGCAGAGATAGAAGTAGGGAGAGAAGTTAGAAGTATTGTAGTAATCCAGGGGAGAGATGATGGTAGTTTAAACCAGGTAATGGTAGTTGAGGTAGTGATTGGATCCTGGGTGTATTTTGTTATGATGTGTGTGGATCTATCTTTCATACTGGACCGCGAGTTCACAAGGACCAGGTCTCTTACATTCCTATATCCTCAATTCCCACCACTATACCTGACACACAGTAGGTGTTCGATAACTTCTGAATGAATGTGTTCACTTTTCAAACCAGACTATAAGCTCTCTGGGGCATGTCTGATTCACTTTTGCCATCCTCATATCACCAAGACCAGTTCTTTGCCCTTGGGAACTTCTCAGGCTTCTCAGTGAGCAGGTGGGTACAGAGTGGAACTCCAGTTGCCAGACTCCCAACCCAGCAGGGTAACAGGCAGGAAGCAAAAGTTCTCCTTCTGCTGTTCTTTCATCAATTTCAAGTAAGAAAAGTGCCCACCAAAGTGTGTCTGCAGGCCCAGACACCCCCGTGACCCAGCGTGTGAGGGGGTGGAAGGAAGCAACTTTAGTGAAGAGGGACTTGTCTAGCAGGTATCCCATGGAGAGCAGCATCCTGCAGAGGGCTACAAGGGCTCATGGCACCTTGACATGGAAGCTCCAGAATCTAGGCGACCTACCCTGTCTCCAGTGCCAGCTTCACAAAACCTTTACGTTGCTTGAGGAAGATGGTGGAGGCTCCTGGGCAGCACAAGAGGGATTCAGTAGCTCCACCCACCACGATGACCACAGCATTGCCTGAACCTTTCTGGGTCAGCGAGTACGTTAGGGCTGGCTTACTCACCGGGCACATGCCTGTGAAACCAGAGTCAAGTGGTAGAACAAGCTTGGTGCCTGACAGTGGGGTGAGGGGCTGCTCCAGGCTGTTCCTGCTAGAGATAGCTCTGTTTCCTGCTTGTTGATATCCCTCCACTTCTGCCTTTGGTTCTGGTATCCTGGGTTAGTCCTGGCCTATGATGATTCCAGCTGTTTGCCTTGGAGTCTGTGCTTCTACGGTTGAGGCTACACTGAGTTTCTCTGCTTACTTCCATCCAGGACCTACTACCTTCCAGACCAACTGTCCTTGAGCCCACCCTTCCTGTCTCTACGCACAAACTATAGATGTCCTGCACTCTGCCCAGACTGACAGCACTGGTGGCCCTCCAGGGTTCTATCTTTCAGGGCTGACCAGGAATAGCCACCACCAGTGTATTTTTTCCTCAGAGAAACCTGCCAATGGGGAGACACTGCCTAGGGTTTTTGGACAGCAGGCAGACCCAGAACCTACTCACACGAGATTGAAATATGGATGAACAATGGGATCCCTTCTGAATTCTGTCTTTGCCCTGGACTCACCTTCGGTTCTCTACTGGGTGACAGGACCTGTCTCCAGGATTCAGCCACCGAGAGAAGTCCCTGCTCCAGAGCCATGTCAGCTTCAGAGAGGAGATTCTAGTGGTCCCGCCTGGCCCCTTCAGATAAATGCATCTTGTATTTTAATGTTTGGTTTCTGATGTTTTCTGGCATCCAGAAAGATAAATAATAGTCCAGAGAGATGGACATTTGTCACTACGCCCTGGCTTAAAGCCTGACATGAGTAAACTGTCCTGGATTCTGATGGATGCCTACCTTGTATCCTCTGGCATGTCATACAAGGGTGAAGGGGTTTCCAGGAGATGAAGACTATACTAGATGGTGTGAAAGATCTTAAAATGTCTTTACAATAATCTGGGATGAGAGCTTCCATATAAATGTCTGGCTAAAAGAAGCAACCGACATCCCAGAAAAGAGTCTGGCAAATCCAGCCCGATTTTCCCCGCAATTGTGTCTAGTACTTGGCTTTCATGTTCTGCATTCTGTTTAGGCTTTGATCCTGAATTTAACCTTCTGGTTCCCCCTATGAAAAGAATCCTGGAGGGTCTTACAAATCCCTGTAACTTCTGCTGCCCAACCGGACTCTGCATCCCTGATCTTGCACGGAATCTGATGCTTGGCCACTTACTCCTAATACCAGCCCAGTGTGTTCTAGACTCATTTTTTACAAAGTCCTCTTCTAGCAGTGAATGACTGTCAGAGTTTATTGGGACTGGGGCCTTGAGGTATTTTAGAGAATGGAATGACTTATACTCACCCATCGACATCACGTAGTCTCGCACAAATGGGATCCAGAAGATCCCTTCCAAGGTCGCTAAAGAGGGCGTGATAGATGGGAAAATCCGGGAAAAGCCAGTGCCCTCAGTGGCAAAGTTCGCGAAGGCGCCATAGGATAAAATACCATGGGGGTGGAAGGCAATGATGTAGTTGTGTTTGGGAGAAAGGTCATGAGTCTTCACCAGCTGTTAGAGGGAGATTGAGTCAGAGTTTGGCTAGGCAGAAAGAAGAGAGAATGTGCAGACTTAGATCCCAGCGGGCAGCCTATGTTTCCCTCTGGAAGCCCCAAATCCCTGCTCATAGGTTTGCCAGAAATCATGGTGGTCAGAGAGGCTGACCTGGATTTGCCACTGAGGGAAAGGTTGTTCTCCATCTGTCTCCCCACCTGCCTATCCATCGTGGGTCTCTGCTCTGCCTTATACCGCTGGGCCTTGACCTGCACTGCTGGTCACCAAAGCCTCTGACAACATGAAACTAAGTAGGGGTGAGAGGCAGGGCAACGAGAACCAGGGGAACCCAGAGGAAATGTAGTCACCTTTATTGGGAAGTAATTACAGAAATACTTCCAGAGGGTCCAGTTCCGCACCCAAGCTATACGCCTGCCACCTGTGAGTAGAAAAGGGAGGGGAAGAGCAGGAGGGGTAGTACCATCACCTGTCCTCTTGCAGAGCTGGAGAGTCCTTGCTGCACAGCAGGGGCCTCCTTCTCACCCACCGGAGCTGGAAGTGGCCGGCCCTGAATCCAGCTCCCGAGGAGGCACAGACCAGAAAGGCAGTGGGGAACGTCCTGGGGCTGGGGACTCTGCTCTTCATTCTTCCCAGGCAGCCTGGCAGAGCCAGAGTCCTCTGTCCCTCTCCCCTCCCACCTCTGCTTCTCCCCTTCTCTTCATCTACCTTTCTCTCCTTGTGGGTCCATTCTTGGCACAGACAGGAGTGCCATTTTTCCCCCACCTCTTACCTTGACTGTGCGTGTTCCAATCATAGGCAAGCCAGGCTAAGGCAAGCATGACCAAGGCCCAGAGCTCAGTGAACACCAGGAGGTAGGGGAAGAGGATGATGGGAATCACTCCTGAGGAGACAAAACGGGTTCACGCTCTTCAGTTCTTTCCAAGTTTCAGCATGCCACTCATCACCCCGATCTGTACTACCACACTGAACGGGCAGGCAAGGTGGATGTGGGACTCTACTCTCCTTCTCTTTTGCACCCTTTGCCTTGCTCTGCTCTGATCCTGGCTGACCTCTGAGCCCTTGCATCTGGGTCCCCTTGATGGCTGGGATCTTAATGGAGAGAAGCACAAAACCATGAAGTCCTCAGAGAAGGCCCTCGGCTGGTGTCAAAAGATAGCATTGCCCAGCAAGGGAAAAGAACAGCATGTTGGGCTGGTAGCTGGTTATCCCCATTTCAGGACCTTGGGACTTTTTTTTCTAAAAACTTGACCCTTCTTGCTTTGTTGAACTGCTAAGTCTGCATATTCTGGAGATGCCTTGCCTACAGTGTACAAAATGTTTGATGCTGAGAAGAAAACACAGATTAGAAACTGCTTTACTATGTTCCATTTTTTGTCCCTTTCGAAATGTTGCAAAAGTTCAGAAGGGGAAAATTTTATCTCTGTTAGCAAAGGGATACAGCACGCTATGAAATGCAAACACGATACATCTTATAGCAGTAGGAATTGAATTCTATTTTTATCTACTTATTTTTCTGTGGTGCTAGGGGTTGAGCTAAGAACCTTGTGCATGCTAGGCAAGTGTTCTACCACTGAGCTACCTTCCACTTCTAAATCTGCATTCCCAAGAAAAAGGGGCTAAGTACACATATCATGGATTAAAAAAGACCCAGTTTAGGAAATGACTTCTTTGAATAGGTGCCATATCATGGTAGACGAACACTTCAGAGAAGGGTTACCTTCCAGCAGGTTTGCCTCTTGCGTTTGAGATGCAGAAGAAAAATACAAGGAAAAAGACTGAGTGGGCATTGCTTTTAAAAGTCATGTTATGGAGTACATTAGAAGAAACCTTAGCGCAGAGCCGAATTCCCCTTGCAAGAACTAGAGGAGATAGTTATCGTAAGCATGCTAATTAGACAAGAAATAGGGAGGATTTTTATGGGAAGTCTGCCATGGATATATAAAAGCTCTGCCACCTCTGACCTTTGTAAAAAATGAAAGTAAATTTGCCAGTTAAGTTTCAGAAGAAAACTCTAAGTTAAATACAATCTTTACTCACTAAAGATAGTCTAAGTGTCTCGTTTCTTTCCTATATTGCTTTCAAGTAAGTTCTGTGGGGACCCTCAGTATTCACAGCAGTGCCTGGCACATAGTGGGTGTTCAACAACTGGATGAAAAATAAATGAATAAAATGTTTTCTTTTCTCAATAATGGAGAAACTTAAGTGATGAATGTTTAGTCAGTGTGTATATTAATTAGATGTAATGTTATTTTTAAAGTAGAGATGGATCGTGTGCCTTATATCTCTCTTCTTCATTTATCTATCAGTCCTGAGGAGCCCTTACCTGGAGAAACACTATCCCTCTTGTGGAATTTATTGGAAATGCAGATGTGGCCCTGCAGGAAACACTAAGCGTCCCTTGAGGACAAGCCTTCCAGATCCAGCCTGCGTGAACATCCTCAGTGGAATGAGCTCTGACAATTGCGAGATTGAAAGAGCTAGAAGGAACAGAAGCCCAAAGTGAGAAGGCTAAAGAGCACACAGACCAAGGAGTCGCCTGCGTGGCACAAAGCAAAGGCATCTGACGAAAGAATGCCAAGGAATGAGCATCTGTGAGTATGTGTGTGCAACGTCCCTTAGATGCTCTGACCTTGACATCGGGAGATACTTCTGACATTTCTCGCTCATGTTCAAGTGAGGCACCATGGAGGGGCTTATCAAGGAGGAAGTTCACATAGTAGGCTCCTAATTTAGTTCATACTGAGGATGGCAAATCTTCTCAATAGATGTGCGCAAGGCCCTGAGTTCAATCCCCAGCACCAAAAACAAAACAAAATGAAACAAAAAACAGATGTGGTGCAGTTGTGTCTCATTATTACAATTATTTGCATTTCCCTAGTAGCTAATGATGCCTAACAGTTTTTCATGTGCTTATCTGCCTTCTGTGTATCCTCTTTAGCGAAGATTCTTTTCAAATCTTGTGTCCAAGCCGGCATGGTAGCACACACCTGTAATCCCAGCACTCAAGAGGCTGAGGCAGGAGGATCGCCTGGAGTACGAGGTCAGTCTGGGCTACACAGTGAGTTCAAAGCCAGCCTGAACTATATAACAAGACCCTGTCTCAAAAAAAAAAAAAAATCTTGTGCCTATTTTTCAGTTGGGCTGGTTTTGTTTTGTTTTGTTTTACGTTCATTTATTGAGAATTCTTGGAATGGTGGTTATCTTCTGCCTGGAGGGAGGGAACAACACACAGGCAATCACTGAGAAACCACACATTGTCCCAACACCCTGGCAAATGCAGGGAAAAAGTAACTCATTCCTTCAAAAAAGATTGGTCTTCACGAACACATTCCCACCAGCCTGAGCCACTGGCGGTCCATGCATCAGGTGGCTTGTACCGCCATTGGGTCCCATAGAACAGCTTGTACTACTGGTGGAACAAACGGATCTAACCGCTTTTATGGGTTATTTTACTAATAAAATTAATAAAAAGCCACCTGATGGGACAGTCATGCACAGACCACTGGTAGTTCAAGCTGCCTGGCAGTGAGACATGCGAATTACAGCCCTGCCATGAGCATGTTTAATCCAAGAGGACTCAAGATGACAGGCACAGAGGAGACCATCACATGATACCGGAGCTGTTGTGGGGTGTGCCAGGCCCCTCACTGGCTCCTCAAAAGTCAGAGAAGAAACACAGCCATTTTCTCTCTGGCGTGGAATTCTTGGTTAACAGGCTCATCTCTTAGCTGTCTCTTCCCTGGGTGAAGCTTTGATCCTGTAGGTTCAGCAAAGGTTGCCAGCTGTGAGACGTGGCATAGTCTTCGAGATGCTCTGGGCTGCCCAGATCTTCTAAAGCTTTGGACAGCCAGGATCCTTGCGCAGTGCTTCTCCAAGGCGAGCTGGGCTGAGCCCCAGTCCCGGCCCCATTTTAAAACCCCTCCCCCCTTGCCAGTCCACCTCTGGGCTGTTTGCTTGCTATTGACTTTTGGGAGTCTTTCTACATTTTGGAAACAGGTCCTTCATGTGACACCTGATTTGCAGGCAATGTTTTCCTGGTCTGTGTCCATCTCTTCTTTCTTTTAACAGCTTCTTTCTCGGTACAAAAGCTCAGTTTTGGACAAGTATAATTCATCATTTTCTCCTTTTACAGATTGCACTTTTGATGTCAAATCTGACTCCTTGCTTAACGTCAGATTCGTAAAGTTTCCTCCTGTTCTTTACTAAAAGTTTAAATTTTCTGTTTTACATTTAAATCCGTGGTTCATTTCAAGTTAACATTTCCCCAGAAGCGTAATTGACAAATAGAATTGTATATATTCAAGGTATACATGATGATTTGGTATATGTATATACTGTGTGATGATTACTACAACCAAATTAACACATCACCACCATACATACATTGCGTATGTGTGGAAAGGGAAAGGACACTTAAAATCTACTCTCTTGGCAAATTACAAATAACAATATAGTATTCTTAACTATAGTTACCACACTGTACACTAACTTTCCACTGTACACCAATTCATCTTATAACTGAAACTTTGTACCCTTCGACCAACATCTCCACATTTTTTTCCCTGCTTCAGCCCCTGACAACCACCATTCTACTTTCTGCTTCTATGAGTTCGATTTATTTCTCGGGGGAGGGGTGCTGGGGATCGAACTCAAGGCCTTGTGCTTGCTGGCAAGCACTTTACCACTGAGCTAAATCCCCAACCCCTGATTTTTTTAAGCAATGTGATTTTACTTATTTTGGAAATAACTCCCCCCAGTAATGCCTGAACCCAAAGGTACGTTAAAAATGGCCCCAAATGTTTTAAAATAATAGATTTGAAGTCATTCGTAGTTTCTTCTTTACCACCTGAATGCTTTTGGCTGGATAGTAAACTACAGGCTGTACCGAGTCACATTAAGGCAGAGGATGGAGCTGTGGCTCTACTGGTGCCTGCTTCTGGGAAGACGATCTTGTTGAACTGGTGCTCTTCTCCAGCTGTTGGGTTTGCTGTCCCAGGGAGGGGCACCATTGGAGCTGGAAGGGGCCACGCAGGCCCTGCTGTCATCACTGCTCATTCTGCTGGCTCTCTGTGGCGGAGGCGACACAGAGCCCTGGCTTTTGCTGACGTCACTGATGCATACCCACTGGCCATCCACTGACTCCTTCCACAGGGTCACCTTGTTGTCTCCACCTGAGACGGTGAGGAATTTGGCAGTGACGAACCAGCTCACATGGTTGTTGGTCCTTTTCACTTCCCACTGGCCTTTGCCCATGTAAGTCAACAGGGAGATGGCTCCATCAAGCTCCCACAGGCCAGGATCAGGCCATAGTCATGAGGGGCCCAGCACGGAGTTCACTGAGGAGTTGTGTCCCAAGCGCTCGTGAGTCTTCTCCCAGGTGCCATGCTCATCTCTTTAGATAATGACTTTCCAGTCATAGGAGCAGGATGCCAGCATATTGCCATACATGAGTGGGTCCAGGTCACCTGCCGCACAGGACCATCATGACCCCTGAGGTTGGCAATGAGGATCTGCCCTCCATTGTGCACATCAAAGATTTTGACGGACCTGTCCGAGGGGCAGGTGGCCAGGTAGGTGCCATTGTAATCCATCTGGGAATTGTGAATCATGTCCTCGTGGGAGGTATCCACAGTGCTAATTACAGACACCATAGCTGTGGTGGCTGCGGTGGCGACATCTAGGTTGCGCTATGTTGTCCAGGCTGAATTCAAACTTCTGGGCTCAAAGGATCCCCTTGCTTCAGCCTCCCATGGTCCTAGGACTACAGGAGCAAACCACTACAGCCATCTAAATTTCACTATTTTAGATTCTAAATATAAGTGACATCATGTGGTACTTGTCTTTTTGTGTCTGGCTTATATCACTTATCATAATATCCTCCAGGTTCATCCACGTTGTTGCAAATGGAAGGATTTCCTACTTTTTAATGGCTGAATAATATCCTGTGTGCATCTCTGTGTCTGTATGGGGTCCCATTTCCTTTATTCATTTGTTGATGAACACTTTGGCTTCATATCTTGGCTATGTAAATAATGCCACGATAACCACGAGGGTGTGGATATCTCAAAATCCTAATTTCATTAACTTTGGAATCTCCATACATTTTCCATAATGGCTGCACCATTTTACAATCCCATCAAAGGTATACAAGGGTTCCCTTTGCCCACATTCTCAACACGGTTTTTTTTGGTTTTTTTTGGTTTTTTTGGTGCTGGGGATCGAACTCAGGGCCTTGTGCTTGCTAGGCAAGTGCTCTACCACTTGAACTAAATCCCCAGCCCCTCCTTTTCCACATTCTAACCAACACTTGCTATCTCTTGTCTTTTTGACATAGCCATCCTAACAGTTGTGACATCTCATCATGGCTTTGATTTGCATTGCCCCAGTGACTAGTAATACTGGGCATCTTTCTAATAGATGAATTCAATAAAGTGGCTTTGGTACCTCTTCTTTGGAAATATGTCTAGTCAGGTCTTTTGCTCATTTGTAAAATCAGGTAATTTGTTTTGGTTTTTTTATTGGGTTACACAAGTTCTTAGGTATTTTGGAGAGTAACCCCTTTTACATATGGTTTGCAAATATTTTCTTCCACTTTGTAGGCTGCCTTATTACTTTTTGAGTGTTTCCTTTGCTATGCATAAGCTTATTAGTTTCATGTACCCCCACTTGTTTATTTTTCTTTTGTTGTCATATCAAAAAGAAGTCACTGCCAAGGTCAATGTCAAATTTCTGCCATGTTTTCTTTTTAAAATGTAATGGTTTCAGGTTTTATGATTAAGCCTTTAATTCATTGTGGGTTCATTTTTATATGTAGTACAAGGATTCAATGTTATTACTTTACATGTGTTTGTCCACTTTGACACCATTTATTAAAAAGAGTAGCTTTTCTCCATTATATATTTGTGGTGTCCTTGGCAAACATTATTTGACCATATATATATGGAATTATTTCTGGGCTCTCTATTCTGTTCCATTGGTCTATGCATCTGTTTTCATGTCAGCACCATGCTGTTTTGGTTACTATAGCTTTATAATATAGTTTGAAATCAGGAAGTTCTGTACATGCAGCTTTGTTTTTCTTTCTAAAGACTGCTCTAGCTATTCAGGGCCTTTTTAAAATTTATTTATTTATTTTTTTTTGTGGTGGCGGGGATCGAACTCAGGCCCTTGTGCTTGCAAGGCAAGCACTCTAATCACTGAGCTAAATCCCCAGCCCCTATTCAGGGCCTTTTATAGTATCATATAAATTTTACCATTGATTTTTCTATTTCTATGAAAGATGTCATCAAGATTTTGATAGGCATTGAATCCATAGATCATTTTCAATAGTATGGACAATTTAATAATATTAATTCTTCTGGTCCATGAACATTGAATTTCTTTCTATCTAGTTGTGTCATCTTCAATGGTTTTCATCATTTTATAGTTTTTGGTGTACAGATCTTTTATCTCCTAGGTTGAATTTATTCCTAAGTACATTATGCTTTTTGATCCTATTGTAAATAGGACTGTTTGCTTTATTTCTTTTCTGGGCAGTTCCTTGTTAGTGTACAGAAATACAACTGATTTTTCTGTGTTGATTTTTGTATCTTGCCACTTTATTGAATTCGTCTATTAGTCCTAAAAGGTTTTGGTGGAGAATTTGGGCTTTTCTATGTATACAATCATGTCATTTGCTGACAGAGAAAAGTTCACTTGTTTCTTTCCAATTTAGATGCTTTTTATTTCTTTTTCTTGTCTGATTGCTCTTGCTAGGATTTCCAGTACTCTAGTGAATAGAAATAGTGAGAATGGGTGTTGTCTTGTTCCTAATTAGAGGGAAAGCTTTTAGTTTTTCACCATTGAGTATGATGTTAGTTCTGGGTTTTTCATATATTGTCTTTACTATACTGAAATATATTTCTTATACCTAGTTTGGTGAGAACTTTTTTCATGAATTGATGTTGAATTTCATCAAATGCTTGTTTTTGGGCCAGACATAGTGGTGCATGCCTGTAATCCTAGCTACTTGAGAGGATGAGGCAGGAGGAGCACAAAGTGAAACCTAGCCTGGGCAATTTAATGACTTAGCAAAGCCATATCTCAAAATAAAATCAATCAATAAATAAAAACAGTTGGAAGTGTAGGTCAGTGCAGAGGCTGTGAGTTCAATCCCTGGTACTGCAAAAATCTTGTTTTTGCATCTATTGTGATAATCATATGATTTTTATTCTGCTTTGTGTTAATGTTGTGTGTCACACTTATTGATTTCCTTACGGTGAACCATCCTTATTTCCTAGGGTCAAATCCCCCTTGAGCAAAGATGAGTGAAATTTTTGATATGCTGTTGGATTTGGTTCACTAGTATTGAAAAATTTTGCTTCCGTGTTCATCAAGGATATGGGCCCACGATTTTCTTTTCTTGACTTGGTTATTAGGGTAATGGTAGCTTTGTAAAAATGAGTTTGGAAGTCTTCCTTCCTCTTTAGTTTTTTGGAAGAATTAAAGAAATGTCAATATTCTTCTTTGAATGTTTTGTAAAATTTAGTTATGAAGCCATTTGGTTTTAAGCTTTAATTTGTTGGAGAATTTTTTTATTGCTGTTTTACTATCTTTATTCATTATTGGTCCATTCAGATTTTCTATTTCTTCATGATTCATTCTTGGTAGGTCATACGTGTCTAGGAATTTATCCATTTCTTTTAGGTTATCCATCCAATTTGTTGGCATGTGATTGTTCATAGTAGTCTCTTGTAAGTCTGTATTTCTGTGGTGTCAGTACTGATTTTTTTAACTGTATTTTTAAATTTGATTTGACAGCCTTTTTTCTTGGTTAATCTAGCTGAAAGTTTGTCAATTTTGTTTGTCTTTTTAACATGTCAGCTCTTGCTTTTGTTGATCTATTCTGTTGTTTTTGCGGTCTCTCACTTATTTCTGCTTCTAATCATTACTATGTCCTTCTTTATGCTAACTTTGAACTTAGTTCATTCTTTTTCTAGTTCCTTGAGACATAAAATTAGGTTGTTTATTTAAGATCTTTCTTTAGGTATTTATAAGCATAAATGTTTTGCTAGCTTTATTAATAAATATTTCATTTGGGGGACATTTAAACTTTTTAAAAATTTCTATTTTCAGTTCCCTTCTTTTTACATTGATCCCTTATTTTGACTCTTCTCTCCCCAACTTTCTGTTTATCAAAATGCTCTCAGCCTTCAAGGCTTAGCCCAAATGACTTTTTCTTGATGATATCTGCACTAATACCTTGGGCAGAATTAAGAATTTCCTCCTCTGCCTACTCCTAGCACATTATTTACACTTCCATCTCTGTTTTGTTTTGTTTGCTTGTGTTATTGATACCTCACATGTCTGGCCTGCTCCCTATGAGACAGTAAATGTTTTGAAAACAGCTGTTAGCCCAGTGCCAAGCTCAGGGAGATGGCTCACGATAAATATTTGCTACTTTGAACTGCAGTACAGGGAGAAGTTCAATTTCAAAATTCTCCCAGTTGTAGGTGAAAGTTAACGGGAAGCCCACTGCCCTTATTCCAAACAAGGAAAGGCCTTCGGAGGTTACAGGCTGTTCCTGTGTGTGTAAGGCTATAGAGAACCAGTTATCTCCAGCATGAGCTGAAAAAAAAAAAATATATATATATATATATATATATATATATTTTGAGGCAGACTCACTCTGTAGTCTAGGCTGGCTTTCAACTCATTATGTAGCCCAAGCTAGGCTTGAACCTGTGAGCTTTCTGCCTCAGCCTGGCTCATTATTTCATTCTTAAGGGTGGAAACACTACATGTCAAGACAATGACATAAGTCTGAGTGTTGGCCATGTCTGCCAACTGTAGTCAGTTGACTCAATGCTTTAATAAATCCAAGAACATGGCTGGCTTGTCAAAGAGGAATTTCTGTGGCTTTGTGATTACTTATTGGAGCTAAATGAACTATAAACGTAAGAATTGGTAGGAGTAAAAATTAATTTGATAAATCAACAAGCACTGACCTATCTTGTGTGAAATCTCTGTGCTAAAAACAGGGGGAGAGTGCTGGGGGTTGGAAAGAAGAGGATGAAGGGAGTGAATATGGAAACAATGAAAGTAACGCAAGTGTGGTCCTTGATGCTGTGTATTGAGCTATGTATCTAGGATTTATCATGAAACAGCACTGTGTTCAGCACTTAATGTGTATTATCTCATTTAATCCTCTGGCAGCCTTGACAGGTAGAAAATGTTATTATCACTATTTTAAAGATGAAAGGTCAGAGAGGTCATGTATCTTTACTCCAAGTTTTGGAACAGTAGGTAGCATTTGTTGAAACTTTGTATGTGCCAAGAGCTATTTTAAGCACTTTTTTGTATTAGTTCATATTAATACGTGCAGAAAACAAAGTCCCTGCCTTCCAGAAACTCTAGATTTCATGTGGAAGGCAATATTTAGAGCTGAATTTCAGAAGAGGGATAAGATTTTGACCAATAGATTGGTGGAGGAAAAACCTTCCATGCACAAGGAAGAGCTTGAACTGAAGCCTGGGGATGGTAGAGTCCGAAGCCTGTGAGTAACATCGAAACCTCTAAAACCACAGGGAACATGGGGCACCAGAAAACAGGAGAGGAAGCAGGAAAGAAGGCTGGCGAGATCAGACCTGATGCTAATGCGAGTAAGTCCATACAGGTTACTAAGCGGAGGAGTGGCGCAATTGTATTTGTGTTTTGGAAAGACAATTTAGGATAACTGTGGAAACAGGAGACACTGTTGGCAGGGAGATCAGCTAAGAGTTTCAGTGATTCTGGAGAGAGGCAATGGGAACCTGACATCAGTGACTATTTCTCAAACCCATTTGAAAGATGCCATGAAGTTTGAATTTTCAGCCCAATGTAGTTTGTTGGCTGTAGAGATGACAGAGAGTGAGTAGTGAAGGATGTCTTACCAAGGCTTGCAGGAATGCTAGGAATATGTCAAAGTCTTTCTCTGCTTCACTTTCTAGGACCTTAGTTATCATTATTCTTCTTGAAGAGACAGTGAAATCAGTCTAGGTGCCTCTCATGGAAATGATCGCCACGCCTCTGAGGGTCCAATGGTAAGGTGCTACGGTTTGAATGTATCCGAATTTCTTGTGTTGGACACTTAATTTCCGAAGCAATAGTTTTGGGAGGTGGGACCTTTAATAGGCACATGGTTTCATGCTGTAATCACAGAGTGGCTTCCTGATAACAGAGTTTGGGTCTCTGTTGAGTGCACTCTCTCTCCTCCTTCCTTCCACTTTCTGCCATGGGATGATGCAGCAGAAGGCCCTCTCCAGATGCTGGCACTTTTGCATGGGGTTTCCTAGCCTCCAGAGCCATGAGCTCAATAAACTTCTATTGTTTATAAATTACCTAGTCTGTGGTATTCTGTTACAGCAACAGGAAAGAAACTAAGACAGGTGAAGTGTCTGGCCTCTAAGAGATGTCTGTTTCTATCATAGAAAGGAAGAAAATTATCATCTGTTGAGGATTTTCTCATCTCACTGATCTTTGGAACAGTCTTGAGGGGCAAGCATTATGCTCTTGCCCCTTATGGGGTGAACGACTTACTTTCTCAAGGTCACATAAAAAATAATAGAGACTTATTTGCACAAGGTCTTGTAGCAAGTGGGTGGCAGAACTAGTCTGATACTCAAGACTATGTTCTATTTTTTGTAGTATCAGAAACCAGAGACAGAGGGAAGGCTCACACACATACATACACAAAAGGATATCTTAGGGCAGGAGAAAAGAACAAGAGAGTGACTTAAAGGTCTCTCCTGAGAAGAAGAAATCTAGCAGGACCATCAGTATAGTGTCCAACTTGGTCTCCTAAGACATATGAAAACAAGAAATCGCTCCTATTCTCATGGAGCTATTGGTTAGGAGGGACGAAAGATATAAAGGCCAGCCCTGAGCGTATTCTTAAACAGTGCTCTAGACTTGTTGAGGTGGCATCGTCTTGGGCTGTCTAAAAAATGTCGCAGAGGGGTGTTCTCAGCCGGGCTGAGCCCCAGGCGCAGAGTGGGAGTGGCAGGCATGGGGCAGACATGTGAGGACCGCAGCGGCCTTGCACTAATGTCTCCCTTTATCCTCATCGCACCCTCTCACCCACCGAGCCAGCAGGAAGGCCCAGACCTGGACGACAGCCCTGACTTCCTCTCAGAGGAAGACTGTGGACTTATGGCAATAAATGTAGACCTTCAAGTGATGCTGCTCTGCAGGTAGACATTTCTGATGCTCCTGGTGAGAGTGATAAAGTAAAAGTCACTGTTCACACAGAGTTCATGGCCCAATTTGAATCAAAATGAGTTTTCTGTTGTTTGACAATTGGCGGTGCCAATCTATGTGGTGTGATGCTGCATTGTGTCCCCTGGATAGCGGCTATCATCACGCACCTATCCTACTAAGAAGCCCTATGCTAAAAAATGAAGTCTTTTATTTGTTTATTTTTTGGGTGCCAGGGATCGAACTCAGCGCCTTGCGCTCACTAGGCAAGCACTCTACCACTGAGCTAAATCCCTAGCCCCAGACTTACTTTTAATTAATCAACATGAAATTTGGGGCCGGACTGCATATAATCTTCTTGATTTCTGAAGAAAAGCAAACGCAGTAGTATGTTTGCCTTGAACTTGTAGACTAAACCAATTATTGTAAAATAACTAGCGATAACAGTGATAGTTTTAAACACTGAGGTCACTGTATCACTTTAAAATTTGCAGTAGCTATATAAGTCTACTCCGATATTATGCTTTACAGTACAGGTCTTAGTTTTTCCTTTTTCTTGTTTCTTTTTAAATGGCATATTGACCCAAGTTCACCAGTCCCTTTGGAAAAGAACAGACTGCTCTTCTGTGCTCACCATAGAAGGTGGAATTGGACAAAAGCAGGTGACAACTATCTATAAAATACTGGAGCAGTGCATAGTCTCTTGCAGTTTCCTGGACTCTGTCTCTAGCTCAGCCAACTAAGCATGAGACATGCCACGAGCCACTCGGTAGTTCTCACACCAGTGTATCGACTGGTCTAGAGAGAGGAGCTCTGCTACAAGGAAGACCTCTTGTCCATGGGGAGAAAAGTAGAACATTGGGGATAAAAGCTGGAACACAAGTAGGATCCTACTGACAGACTGCCAGTTTATATTACCAATATTATTGGCCTTTCTAATGTGAATGAACATTATTGCCATTCCCTGCTTAAAGCTGGAGCGAGTGGTTAGGCTTTTCTGCTATCTTTTACTTTTCTTCTGTTTGGAAGCCACAGGCATTTTGGTTGGTCACCTGTGAATAGATTTCCGGTTTACATTTTCCTGAAGCGTTCTGAAGATCGCCTGGCCTATGCCTTCCGGCCCATCCGATGACTCCAGCCTTTCTCAGCACATTCTCTCGCTTCACACACGTGCTGATTGATGTCTGGCTCTGTAACTGACATGCCCCTTAACGTGTCTGAGCTGTTGATTTTTCTGTTGCTGGCTGAGAGGTCTGTGTGTTTTGTCCTGTGTGACCTCACTGGTGAAACATGCCCATGCGATGTCTGCCAGTGGCTGAACACAGGACTGAGAGCCCCAGTGTCTGCACTCAGGTCCGGTCCCTCACCAGCTGCCCTGTGGCCTCAAGCAGGGTCAGCCGGGTTGCTTGACTTCTGCCTTAGTTCTCTACGCTGAAGGACATGTTGATGTACCTCACAGGGGTGTTGTAAGATTAGTACATGCTAGTATTGTGCACTGGATAAAAATTTAAAATGTTGCAGAGAAGGTATGACTTGAGTGATAACAGAGTGACTACCCATGAACAGTCCAGGAAGGGCTATCATGGCATATTTCTAGAATAGTCAGAGCAGAGGTGAAAGGGTGAGAAGGTTCATTTCCTGTTTATTTTGTGATTAGATTGCCTGAAATAGAAGTGTCACATAGGGGAAGATTAGCAGGATAAAAACTGGGAAATGCTCAGAGCCAGAGAGAGCAAAATGACCTGGAATGCCCAGGCTAACACATTCGTACACCCTCAAGAGAAAGGAGACAGAGAGGGAGAGAGGGAGGAAGGAGGGAAGGAAGGAAGGAGAG
>PVJO010029039.1:0-17327 GCA_004026905.1 Hystrix cristata | reverse complement strand
AGCTAACGGACCTTCGTCCTAGTGGGAGCCACCTGCCTCCTACCACCCTTATCCCAATCACTTCTTTTTCAGGAGCTTCACTCCAATTCAGGGAAACTTCTTTGACCTTCTCACACTAAGCCAAGAACCCAGTTACATGTTTTTATATTGCCTGTGGTGCTTCCCACAATTGCAGCTGAGTGACTATGACATTGATTGTTTAGTATCTATCTCCACCACTAGGTTGCAAACTCCACAAGGGCAGACACAATTGCTGTCATGGTGTGTTGAAGCCACAGCTTGTGTCTGGGTCTGTTGTGACATAACATGCGTTCAGCAAAAGCAGGTTGAAGGACAGAAAGGAGAGGAGGATATTGGGATCAGAGCAGATGTTGCCAGGAGTGGAGGGAAAGAAGAGAGGCTCAAAGTTCTTATAGACATCGAAGGTGGAAAGTCTAGATTGTGTGAGAGTGAGCAGTGGTTCCCAGAATTCAGGGGAGGGAAAATCAGAAAGTAAACACCAGAGGTGGGTGCTGTAATATAGTCTACCCTGGGGCCAGGCCTGGCTCTGGATCTCATGTGTCCCTGATTACACTGAGACACTAACAAGGACCTGCTCTCACTAAGCCTCAGTTTCCTGGCCTGTGAATATAGATAACAGACTATTGTAGGGATGAAATGACTGTCAGCCATCTAATTCTTATTAGGAAAACCACTAGCAAATGCAATCTGTCTTCCTCTTGCCCCCGGCCAACAAATCACCTTGAATTTGAGGGCCAAACAGCTCCTGAGTTAGGAAATGTTGTCTCAAGGAAGAAAGGAGCAGATTTACTAGCGCATTAGTGTTCTGTAATACAGCAGAGGCTTCAGGGGACAGTTCCCTCTCCTGGGGCTTCCAGACGTTGGCTGGGGGCTGTTTCAAAGACCCTGGAAGGCAGCGTGGCCTAGGTGGGCCAGGAAGTAGCTGCAGCTCCTATCTGGGGTGATCCTTCTATAGCTTTTCCCTAACACAGTTGATTTTACAGATTTTTAGCATCCTTGGAAAGAATTTATTCCCCAAGTCTTATTTTTATCCCAGACTAATTACTCTGCAATAACATAATTTAATTGCACTTACATGTACAGAGAGAGAGAGAGACAGGTTCCCTGGTGGCTGTTCCTTTGCTCTGTAAATACCTAATGATTGTGGAGGGGGAGTTGTTTTAGACAGGGCCATACTTAGGGCGCCAGGGCCTGGGACAGAGATGGGGACACATAGCTCAGCTACTTTCCATAGTAGGAGGTGAAAGAGGGGCAGGAGGGAGAGGGACCAATGAAAAGAGATGATTATTAAAAAAAAAAATACAGTACTTTTTTCTTCCACTTAGTGCTTCCTCCTCGTAAAACAACAAAACCATAACTAAACAGCTTCATCCTTCTAAAGACAGTAATCCAGTCTTCTAGCAAAAGCACAGACTTTAGACCAAGTAAGACATGTATGCTAGCCCCAGTACAGATGAGATTTTTAATTTGTCTCAGTCTTGATTTCCTCATTGGTAAAACATCAGTTAATATCTAATCAGTGCTTTCAGACTTCAGTGAGGGAACATCTGCAGATGGTCCATGGAGTCCAGTGGTGGCCTAGCACCTGCCTGCCCAGAGGTTTAAAAACCTCTCAGGTTCAACAGCAAGGGTCCTCCCTGTCTGCTGACATTTCATATAACCAGGATCAAGGAGAGGGAGCTTCTCCGTGCTCAGATTTGAAATGGTGGAAGCATCCACTGAATCTGTCTGCTGGATTGTGTCCTGGGCGCTGAGGAACAACACTACTTTGAGTCATCCAGAGGTTCATGGAGAACCAGGTGTGTAAGGCGCTCCCAGCAATTCTAGGCAGGTGATGAAAGTGTGCTCCCAGATTTAAACCAAAGGACACAGCAATTCATTCTAAGCAGGAAGATCAGATAAAACTTCTGCAAGACATGGACCTTTTAAATCAGGTAAAATATTGAAAGGGGAGAGAAATGGCTTCCTGGAAGAGGGAGCCACCTACACAAAGGCAGAGGGTGGTGGACAGAAATGTTGGCAGTTCTTGGCACCCGTGTTAGAAGAGTGACCATTAAAGTGTCTTTGTTATACGTTTTATTCTTTCTGGACTTCCGTATCTATTTTACTGAAGGTTTTGAATGTAGAATTACAGAAATGCCAAAGAGTGTGATGAACCCTGGCCGCCCACCCCTTTATAAAAGAGGCCTCTCTAGGCAACGGCAGCATCAGTTCTTGCCTTTGTGTGAAGCCTTTCCTATCCATCAATCCTCTCTAGCAGTCTGTACACTACATAAAATTATTAACTGCATTTCCACAGGTTATGTGTGCTGCTGGTAGGTAGTAGAGCTGGACCTAGAAACCAGATTTCCTGACTCTGTAAAGACCAAGAGTCACTCTGTCCCAAACTCGAGGCTCGGAGCAAAGTGGGGGCTTTGCCATCTTGTCTGGGGCTTTCCTCTGCCCTGCTCCCAGGCACCCACAGCAGGTCCAAACTGAAGTAACAGAGATAGCAGCTCGCACAAATTGGGAACATACCACACACCAGGCGGGCACTACTCTGGGTGTTACCTGTGTCAACTCATGTAATCTCATCAGCCATCTTAGCCAGTCATTATTTGTCATTTACCAGTCATGGCACTGGGTTATTTTTATTTCTGTTTTCACAGATGAGACACTGAGGCCCAAGAAGGCTAAATCATTTGTCCTAAGCCACATCACTAGCAAGGCAGAGTGCCAGCTTTCACTGCAGAGCCTGTTCCCTGCCCAGTGTGCCCTGGATTCCCCACAGCTGGGGCACAGGGGACCCTTGGGCTGATCTTCTGACAGGCCCAGGGAGCTCTTCACTAAAGAGAAAAACAGAATGACTTTCTGTGAAAGACAAATCAACACTTGCGTGCCCTGTGCCGGGCACTGTGCTTGAGTATGGCTGTGGTTTGCACCCAAAGTGCTTCAGGATTGGAGCGAACAGGAGGCCTGGGTGAGCCCCAGAGACCTTGGGATCCACTGCTCCCTGAGCCCCAGCACCTCATGGAGTCTGGTTCCAATGTTCTCCAGGCTTCATCCAGCACTAGTAGGTTGTCACCAAGTGACATTTCACTTTGGAGAGAGAGCTTCCTGCTGATGTGTGGCAGGCAGCTAGATTTATCTTGCCCTCGAGCCCAGAGTTAGATTTTGTTCACAGTCTGCAGTGGCAAAAGAGAAAAAATGCCAGAGTCATTCATTGTGCAGTGGCCTCCATTGTATCACCTTGTTCCAAATTGTACCATTCTGGCCTTCTGTGAATTCTACAGTCAGACCTGCTCTTCGGCCTCCTGTGTGCCTCACTCTCTGTATGTCTCTGGGTCTGTGAACACACACGTGTTGCCACCCACCTGTGCATGCAGGAAAGGTATCTGGAAGGAGATGGAGCAGGAGGGTAGTAGGCCTTCAAATGAAAATTTGGGGATAAGTGGCATTTTCCTTTTCCCGAAAACTGGAAAATTACAACTTGTTTATGTCCCCTAACTTTTATGCAATGCATTAGGTCTATTAAATACTACTGTACATACACCTAACTGTGTAGCTCAGAGACTATGTTGACAGTGCCACATACACATTTTTGCATCAATCTGTTAAACAGACTATGTTAAATTAGAACATTCAAGTGTTCTTCCATTCATTAACTATTAAGCAATGTAATAATAATGACTTATATTTTCAATACACTTTACAATGTATAAAGAACCCTCATTAAATTTAATCTGTACAAGGACCCGAGAGATGATTTTTTTATTATTTCTATTTGCACAGATGAAAAAACTGAGGGTCACAGTGATTAAGTGATTTACCAGCTGATACAAACTAGTAAGGACCAGAGGTGGGCGCCTGGTTCTCTGTCTCTCTCCCTGTCTCTCTGTCTCTGTGTCTCTCTGTCTGTCTCTCTGTCTGTCTCTTTGCCTCTCTCTCTCTCTCTCTCCCTCTCTCTCCGTCTCTCGCTCTCCCTCTCTCTCCCTAGAGCAGCAGTCACTATTCCCTGGGAGTGTGGTGAAGTCTTCAGAGCATTGTAAGGGTAAAAACATGAAGGTAGACAGGCAGGTGTACCAAGGGATGAGATGGCCACAAGACTCCCGAGCAGGGAGAAGTAGTGTGGACCCTCAGATACTGTGCTTGACAAACACTGAAAATGCTATTTTACAGTCATTTCTGTTTTGAAAAGATATTACCCCAGGTGCCTGTTTTCAGGGAAATATTGCAAGAAAATTTGGCAGTAAGAAAAGACCATACAAAGATCAGACTGGCAATTTTTTCCCATCTTTTTGATTTACACACACACACAAAAGCAATGTAGAGTGGTTAGGGACACATTCAGGTCAATCTGGATTTGGCTCAGATCTGAATGTTGTTTCTTTCTCTTATTAAATGGAAACCTGGAGCATGTTGTTGGACCTCTTTGAGCCTCAGTTTCCTCATCTTGCAAATGAGAGTAATAGTAATACACACCTCACAGAGTTTTGTGAGGACTCAGTGACGCTTTATAAGCACTCAGCAGATGCTTGGTACAGTCTAGCTTCCAGTTAGTGACACAGTTTCCTAAATCAGTTAAAAACATTTATCCTTTATGTTCTTTTGACTTTGAGGAAGATCCAGAAGTTGTATGGTACCAAGTCTGGTGAATACGGAGGATGAGGACACACCACAATGTTTTTACGGGCCTGCCTTTCTGTTGATGGCACTTGGCAGCAGCATTCACTGTGTTTTTGATCACACCTAGTAAAGACACTCACAAAAGAGGACTTCCAGAACTACTTCAGAAAATGACAAGGATGATGGGATAAGTGTATTCAAGGAAAGGGATGGATATTTTGAGAAGAATTAATGTGTCTTTTACTGCTATGAATTTAAAAAATTTTAAACATTAACCATACAGTTCGATCACCCCTTGTACGCAACCAAGAACAACAGGCCACTCACATCTGTCAAGCACCTGGCTCTGTGCATGGGCAAGCGCAGGGAGGCAAGAAGACACCGCACTGTCCCAAAGGGCTGAAAATGACTGAAGAGGCAGAAGCCTGGGAAGCTGTAGGAAAGTAAGGAAGGAAATCAAACACTCTGCCCTGGGAGATTTTAAAGCACTCTTTCAAAATGCTTCTCATTACGGAGAAATATTAGCCCGAGTTCCTAATCCAGTGGCAGACTCCACATTATGCTGTCTACCCTCATTCCTCTCACCGAGTAAATGTTCCGGAGGGAAAAGTCCTGTCCTAATAATCTATACACAGATTAAAACTCCGTCTGAGGTACAGTGGCGACCACCTCTTAGTTGACTTTAATCACGGGAAAAAAATCAGTTAAGTGGTCAGTGCGCCAAAGGAAATCAGGAAATAGAAGGGTTGCTCTGCAGGACTGAGCAACGGTATGAACTCTAGTAGCCGTGGAAGGGAGCATGGCAATGACGTCTTTTCCTTCTGTAAGCTCCAGAGACTAACCCACCCCATACTCTTCTTGTGCCTCGTGTGATTTCTGATACAGGTGAGATGGGAGAGGCCGATAGAGAGAGGCCGATCTTGGTTAAGTTGGAACATCTTTATATAGATACCTTAGGTCAATGGTGGCCATCCTACAGCACACAGGCCACAGTGGACTGTTTGTTATCACTGAAAGATAGAAAAGGTTCGCCGTCACTGCCTTAGGTAGCCTTGCGATTAGTGTTGACACTTGCATACAAGAAAGGAATCTAACTGTGCCCGAGCTTTATGCCAGCATTTCCCGTGCTGCGAAAGTGACAAACCCTCCCCAAGAACTCGCACTACGTGTTGTGCTGCTGAACTGCTTCCCACAGCAGAGCAGCTGGAACAGGCCCTTGGGTCTCTGTTGCCTGGACCACTTGGCTTCTCTAGCGAAGCCTTGCAAATGTGGAACAGATGGTAGAAGCGCAGCCTGGGCAAATTAGCCACTTAGCAAGACCCTGTCTCAGAATAAAATTAAAAGGGTTGGGAATGTAGCTCAGTACGAAGGCCCCAGGTTCAATCCTCAGTGCTACCAAAAATACGAATTAAAAGAGCAGATGGTAGGCATCTTCTAGGGTTAAGTCAATCCTTTGCGTAGGGTCACTCCCTGCATGTTTGCTCCATTGGTGACGACTTGTAGAAACCACACCTGTCCCGATCAAGACCAGGTGGGAGCCTGTTCTGTGCTTGTGTGACAACATTGTGAGAAGAGTTTAGGATATGCAGTTGCTGAGACCCGGTCTGGGATCCTGTCACTATGATGAATAGCGCATTGTAGAGAATTCTGGAGCTCGGTTTTCTAGCGATGCAGAATTAGATTAATAGTATCTACTTTGTAGGTCTCTTTTGAGATACCTAATCTTAAAAATGGAGTTAATACTAGTATCTGCTTTCAAGAGTTGTTTAAATGACATAATGAATGTGACTCCTCCAGCATTTTATCATGCCCAGGACAAAATTTTAATAAGTGAAAGCTGTTGATGTTCTAATAATAATCCTTGTGATGCATTCGCCTCCCTTTTTTCCCTTTCTTCTTCGCTCCTTTGGACCAGGTGTTGGAGGGAGAGGTGGAAATCGTAATCCCTGCCCTGACGGGACTTGTCCTGTGGGTTCATTTCCCTTACTGCAGGCCCCTACCCCAACTCCCTCCATCTGGGAAGCGATACCTGATGGAAGAGCAGGAGATGAGGTTGGCTTCCTGCTCTTACAGGATTTTCCGCTGTGATTTAAGAACAGGATCTTTTAGTTGAAAGAGCTCAGAACTAGGAGCCTGAAGATGTGGGCTCAGCTCAAGCCTACATGAATGTACTGATGAAGCCTGGGTCTCCTCATCTGTGTCATACGTTGGTGGACCCCTGAGACTCAGAGCCCACATAGCCGTATCCCCCACACTGGAGCAAGAGCTCGGGCTCCTCCGTTCCTCCAGCCCTGTTAGGTCCTGGCTTCCCTTTCTCAGTGAAAGCCTTGACACAGCATAAAGATGGGCATGAGGGTGGTGACGCCCACAGAGAAGACCACTTCAGTAAATACTGAGCACTGTAGTAAGCTCATGAGACACGTCACCGCCTCTCATCTCCTTGGAGGTAGGCACGTTGTCACCATTATATGGATGAAGCAGAGTAAAACTGTCACACAACTGAGATATTAGAACCAGAGAGCAAGCACAAGTGTGTCTGGCTGCAGAGGCCATGCACGTCACCACTGCACTTCAGTGCCATTTTCCTCACTAGCACTAAGTTGAAAGTCCAGCAGGCAGAGGTTAGAGGAATAGACTGAGGTTACTACAAAGGCTGGGGCAAGGTGGCCAAACCCAAAATTAGTGAGGTACAGAGAGGTCTTGTTAGAACCTGCTGCGTGAAATGGACCCAGCAAAGACAATTTTCTTTCTCTGTTAGTGCTATAGCTATTTATTCTGTACGAATAAATATAGCACTGCAGCTCCCGTTCCCCTACAGTTTACTTTGTTACCAGTTTTTGGTGCCCTCCAGTTAGACTGATATTTCTCCTCCGTATTGACTGTGGGTGCACCTGTTTCCCACGGTTTATCGTGACTCCCCACTCGCTCCACATAGACATACAGAAATGCCGAGCAGCTGCCTGCGAGTCCTTGCCGACAGGCCTCCTTGCCCACTACATGCCATGGTGCAGAAAAATGATTAATGGTGTCAGAGTCCATCCTCCAGAAAACACTTAATTTGGGAATGAGAGACAATAGCCCTGATCGTTGCAGTCAAGTTTATCCAGAGACAGGAGGGGAAGCAATCTATTTCTTTGATTTAAAATTACCCCCACGTAGTCACCAGCGGGATCCTGTCAGGCTGCTTTATAGCAATTCCACTTTTAAAAGTTGTTTTATCTATTGAGCAAATATCTCTTGTTCCTGTGCCCAAAGTCTGTCAAATCGTGGGAACAGGAGAGTGTCTTCAGCTTAGAAGTGTGCTGGTGGCATGGTGGGAATTATGGAGAGTAAAGAGAAAGAAGAAAAAGGTGATATAGCTGAGTAAGTTTAAACACACTTTTCAGCGGATGCAGGAATTAGAGAAATTGGCAGTAATGACAGTGATGATTACTGCTGTTTATTGATCTCCTACTACACTATGTACCAGGCATCATTCTAAGCGCATCACATCTTTAATCTGCTGAAGTAGTTATGATCATTATCATCATTTTATAGATGAAAAAACCAAAAGTCAGAGAAGCTGAGGACTCGGCTCAGTGCCAGCAAGCTAGCCAGTGACGGTGCTCTGAGGGCTTCGGGTAGACTCCTTCCTCCAGACTGATTCTTTCTGTAGACAAGTTAGTTATTGTATGTATACGGCAGTCAGGATGTGAGGAGATGGAGATCCTGTATTTTATCCCTGAGAAGAAAGCCCCTTAGAGCAAATCTGGCTGCTCTGTCAGCAATGGCTTTGCCTTCATTTTTAAATTGCAATTTGATTTTAGCCATTGTAACTCATCAGTGGTGCGGCGGAGCAGGAGGAGAACCTGGACTTTGGAACTGCTCAGATCTGAGTTCAAGTCTGGCTTATCACTTCTTGTCTTTGTTTCTCTGGGAAGTCACAGAGCGTTTCTGAGCCTTCAGTTTCTTCACGCATTACACCAGATTTTCAAGGTTTATCTAACAGTGAATGAGATAGCGTATCTCACTGTCCCGTGCCTGGTGTCCTAGTGTCTGACGTGGCAGATGCTCAAAGTCAGGACCTCGTCCCTCTGCTGTCATCCTTCTCTGCTACCTATCACACCTGAGACTTAGCTGTAGAACTTCCTTTTTAATGTAAAACAGCACTAAAGTGCAATCTGAAACTAGAAAACAAAATTTATTCATAATCCTAACACTGTAATTCAAAGCCTAGTGTCACTTTTATGTATTTCTTTGCAGATTTTTTTTTCCATATGCATACCTGGTTTTACAGAGGTGCTGTCAGGAAAAACAAGCAATTCTGTGTCCTGCTTCCCCTCCCCGCTTAGCATAATATCTTAAGAATTTCCCTCATTGCTGGTTGCCATAGTTATTTTTTATAATGATTACCTCCTATTCTATCTAGTACCTGTGCCATAATCTACCTCTAAGTCATTCTCCTATTTTCAGACATCTGGGTTGCTTCCAGTTCTTTTCCTGGCACATTGC
Source organism: Hystrix cristata (assembly GCA_004026905.1). Taxonomy (NCBI): domain Eukaryota; kingdom Metazoa; phylum Chordata; class Mammalia; order Rodentia; family Hystricidae; genus Hystrix; species Hystrix cristata. The sequence continues at coordinate 8,210 of PVJO010029039.1, read as the reverse complement.
AGTACGCATCTGTGTCCGTAGCTTTTGGTTTGGGACTTTTTGAATTTTGTGGCTTTGTAGCAAAAGCAGGAATACAACCTGGGGAAGGAAAGCTTGTTGTTTTTGTTGCTGTGCCTTTTTGTTTGCCTCCACTGAAAGATCATAATTCAAAGGCCTCCAGTGATTTCAATTTTATAAAAATGACTTTATCTAAAAACAAACCAACCCCCAAATCTGAGCACTACTGAAAATAGAAAGATGGGAGCTCTGTGATTGGCTTGGTCCCCACCGCCTTTTGCAATCAAAAACACCACTTGGACCAACAGTTCCTTGTGGGGTACAGACGTCTCTAGTCACTCCCTGAAGTTGATAGCTACAAATGCAAGTCGGTTCCTACATTCGGTTTCTGGAAGTATGCATCGTGATTACAGCGGGAGCTCTCCTGTTCTCACACAGGCGACACCTACATCATGGCTTTGTTAATTGCCTCCCGCCGGCCAGGTGTGGGGGACCTTCAGCGTCTGAACCGTCTGTGGAGCCTTTCTTTAAAATGTCAAGCTGGAACTTGCACTTTCTGAGCCATCTCTCCTGTCTCACCGGGCAGAAAAAGGCAACCGGTAAATGTCAGCCTTGGGATCAGACTGACCACCGCCAGGGAAATCAGAATTTCCCCTACCCTGCTCTGGGCTTTTCGAAATCATTAACATTTCAGCGTGGGTGATCCTGTGAACCGCTACCTTTCCTCCGCCTTTTTTCTGAACTCTTTAGCATTTTTTCACCTTTTCATTGAATTACAAACTAGTCTGAGGGAAAGCCTGTATCAGGTTTCTTATCTAGGTCACTATCAGTGTACTGGAGAAGAGTTTTGCACTGTCGTTATAAATTCACACCATGGAGTGTAATTTAGATAATCCTGTTTTATACGTTGCTGGTGGGTGGTTACCGTTAATTCTTCAGAGAGAGAGGAATACGATAATTATAATTTACATTGTTTCAGTGGTCTGGCTCATCTGTGGCAGGCCGGGGAAAACCATTTATGTTTCTTAGCATGTTTATTTTCTTAGCTTGTTGTTTTTCTTTTTTTTGATCCACGGCTGTTACTTCCAAATCTTTTGGCTAACATGCACATACTGCTTTACACAACTTTGAATGATAGTTGCTGTGGGTCAGGGAATATTTATAATCAGTATCACCTCCCTCCTTCCCTCCCAATACTTATTTCAGCCTTCACTTGCTGGTAGCTTTATATTGCCCATATTTTGCCTTCTACTTAAAGCAAAATGTGGAAAAGAAGTGTGGTTTGGGAACACAAGCTCCTGAGTTTGAAACTTGCCTCACATGTATTACAGCTCTGTGGTCTTGGGTAACTAACTTTACCTCTCTGAATAAATTAAAATATATCACTGTAGCTCAGTTTCTATTCCATTTCCATTACACACATTCTCCGTTGTATTTTCAACCTACCTTTATATGAGCTTACAATTGAATAATGTAAATAAAGCATTTGGCATGAACTTTCCATTCAAATGATGCCAAATTTTATGTTGCTATTCTTATTTAGATGACCCTAAAGGACAGAGTGGTCCCTTGAGTTTGCTGTTTTAAGGACTGACTCTGGCTGAGACTGTGCACATCCTTTGCAGAAAGGAGATCAGAGACTACTGCTCATCCTCAGTCCCTCCCCCATCACCCATGAACGTGAAACCAAGCACTGGCCAAGCAGTGCAGTGAAAGAATTGAGGGGCCACCAGCATGACTTACATTTAAGAGAGTAGATCATACACTAAAGGTTCCTTTTGTTTGGGGTTTAAGATGACATGGCTGAATTCCACATTACTGAATCTCTGCTTGGTCTCGGTGACGCTGGGGCTGCTTCCCCACATACCAGCCTCCAGCGTGACTTCTGAATGTCTGAGAGCTGGATCTAGAGCGTTGCTTCCCCGGGTGGCTTTTTGGAGAGTCTCTTTCAAGGTCAGGGAGAAGACCCACCAGCTTCACTGCCGTGTGGGCGTATGTGGTTGGGGAGTGGAGCAAAGCAAAGAGGAAGGGCTGCCAACACTCACACACACACACACACACACACACACACACACACACACAAACACACGCACACCCGGCTGTGGACTATCCTACCCTGCTGACTTCCCCTGGGACTCCAGACCTGAGGACTGGCTTCACGTAAGACACTTTTTCCCTTCAGTGTGTTTTTAAATAAGGACTCGCTTCCACACCTTCCTAGAAGTAAGAGAAAGGTCTGGTAATAAAAACGTTTCTCTTCACCAAGCCTTGAGAGTTCTGTATGTTCTGGGATTCGTTAATTCTCAGGACCTTTTAATGAGACGGCACTTTTGCACACTTAGATGAGACAGCTGATTCTAACGGAGAAAGAAGCGCCGCTCATTTCACTGCATGCGTCTGACTTGTCAGTAGTTCGCACAAGTTCTCCATTACCTTGAAGCTGCCAATATATAGATTAAAATGGTAAGAAGACAAGCAGAAATGTGAACTAATTCAACCTCGGAAATAGCAGTTTCCCTTCTTCCAGGCAAGTTCACTGTTTTATTCTTATTACCATCAACTACTCAGAGGAAGTAGAGAATAGTGTAAAGCACCTCACACCGCACCCAGTATCCAAAAAGGTGCTTGGTAGATGTCAACCTATTGTCATTCTTCTCAACAGTGCAAATACAACGGTTAGAGAATATGGATGGTAGTCCTACAGATGTGCAGTTCGCAAGGCACTTTACCACATAGTAAGAACCTCCTTGATACTGTGATCGTTTGCGATGAGAATGGTGTACCTAGGAACAGCCCGTTAGGATTCAAAACCTGTTTTCTTCCCTCTAGTCCTGTGCCACAATAACCGGAACGAAAGCAAAGGGTTATTCTCATTGCTGTCACCAGAGTATGGCCTGAGTCGAATGTATGTGTTCTCTCAATGGCTTGCGTTTGGCCCTGAAGTCAGGAGTATGTGCTCAATGCTTCGGGTGCCTCTACAGTTTGTTCGTTTGTTTGTTTGTGACACAGCCTCTCAAAACAGCCGTCTGTGACATCTTCCATAACCTGGGGCCGGGTAACACAGTGCCTCTACTTCACAGGCTCCCATATTGCTGCCTAAAGAGACTTTTAAAGCCATGGAGGCTCTCTGATGTACAGAGGGGATGGCTATGTGATATCCACCTTGCTGGTGCAGCAGGGTGAGAGGTGCCCCTGCAAGGTAGGTGGAACCTGGGCCTGCAAGCCAGAGAGATGGACAGTGCACGTTCTCTGGGTGCGGGCAGATCGGGATTCTAGTCTAGACTCCACCAGCTGTCAACCATTTAACCTTACGTATGTCAGTTGGTTTCGTATCTTCGTCTCTTCTTCTGTAAAATGAGGTTATTAATACCGTTTAGGATCATTGTGAGAGTTAAAGGAAATATTGCTTTTAAAACTTGAGGCAATGACTGGTACATGGTAAGCATTCACAAATGATAGTTTTATAATTATCATAATTTGTACTCACCTTCTGAGGTTTTTTGTTCAATTTTTATTGAGATATAATACCTTTATACCTTTATGGGGTACAGTGTGCTAAGTCAATACACGTATACAGTGCATAATGATCAAATCACAGTAATAAACACTCTTATCTCCTCAAGTGTTCATTATTTTTATGAACTGGGGACTTGAACCTTTTGAATGTTCACCTCTTTTAGGTCTAGCACATTGCTACATGGATTAGACATAATGTACATAATATACCACATTGCCTGTCAGACAGTAAGTCCTCAGTAAATACAATTACTACCGTCCTTCCTTTCTGTGTAAATCTTTCTGCATTCCTGTGGCCCTCCTAGGAGTCAGTCACCCCTCCTTTGGGCCTTGTGCTTCCAAACCCAGAGGTAATATATCACATATACTCTTGTGAATGTGATAGTTCTTCTTCCAAAAAAATACATACAGAGCTTCCTCAGTCTTTCTTATGTTTCTATACTATTTTTGTGCATGGGTATAACTTATTTAGCCCCCTGTCAATGGGTTGCTTTAAAACATTTTGCTATTACAAATTAAACTGTGGTGAATAACCTTGTGTATACATCTTTAGTTGGTATATGAGTATATCTAGAGGACACAAACTGAGAATTGGAACATTTGAGTCTCAGGGTAAAGGGTATATATATTTTAAATGTTATAGCTTTTTACCAAATAGCGTTTTTAAGCTCACACTGGCAAAGTGTAAGAGTGCTTGCTTTCCATTCTCTGTCAGGATAGTATATTTTCATCTCTTTGTATCTTTGCCAAACCATATGTGAAAAATAATATTTCAGAGTTCAACTTTAATTTCTTTCACTATGCGCGATGTCAAGAGTCTTTTCGTATGATCAAGAGCCATTGGTATTTCTTATTCTCTATAAACTGTCTTTTCTTATCCTTTGCCTGCTTTCCTACGGAGTTGTTGGACTGTGCCCATTATTTGTAGAAGTTATTTTTATATTAAGAAAATTAACTGTTTGTGATATAATTTTCCCTATAGATTGTTATTTATCTTTTAAAGTAAAAGACCAAGACTTCCTGAAACTCCTCCCTTCCCTCCCCCTCTCATTTCCACTAGACTGTGAGCCCCTGGAGGGCAGAGTCCCAGCCCTGATCACCTCTGTGTCCCCAGGCCCCTGTGCAGGGACTGGCACCGGAAGAGCTCTCTTCAGGGGCCACTGTAGAACTGAACAGAATGCCTGTGTTTCCTACCCCACCCGCCCTTCCCTTATGGCTTGGGAGTTCCAGTTCCTCCTCCATCAGAAAAAGATGACTTTTCTCATTGCTCACCACAGCCATGCACCTGTTTGGCCTAAACTGGCACCTGCAGCCGATGGAGGGGCAGATGTATGAGATCACGGAGGACACAGCCAGCAGTTGGCCTGTGCCAACGGACGTCTCCCTGTATCCCTCAGGGGGCACTGGCTTAGAGACCCCTGACAGGAAAGGCAAAGGAGCCACAGAAGGTAGGGTTGCTGCGTTGTCCGTGTCGTGAGTCCTCTGTGTCTCCTTGAGCTGAGGAGACTTCCATCATGCACGTCGTGTGCCTGGCTCACAGCTCCATGCTCTGGCGCTTCCTCATCCTCCGCACTCCACGCCGGCTGCCCATCTATCTGTGTCTCCATCACAGTTTCTTGTCACTCCGAGCTCAGAGCGGGGCTTGGGCAGGGCTCACAGTGCTCAGCAGTATCCCATTTCATGCCCCAGGAAGCAGTCTGGGAGCTCACATTGCTGGGGGGCCATCTTCACGAGGGGTCAGGACCTGCCCTTCTGGGGAAACCTGACGGGATGAATGGGCATCTGCGGGAGCGAGGTGTGGTGAGGGTAGATGGTTTATTATGATGGAAGGATGTTTAGACCTCGGGGTTTAATAAAGCACCACTTCTCGTCTCCCATTTACAAACCATGTGACTAGGGCAAGTCACTAAATTCTAGTTTCTTCATCTACAATAAGAATGATAGTCATTAGTGTCTGTAGAGCATCTTTGTTTCACAGCTGTTGTCAAGAGCATCTCATTTCACATTTAATCCTCACAGAGATGTGAGGTAAGTATAATTATTTATGTCCATTCTAGATATAAAAACTAAGAATCACAGTAAGTGATGACTCGGCCAGAGTCACATAACCAGTAAATGATGAAGCCTGGAATGTGAGCCCAGGCCTGGGATGCCAGGCCTCTCATCCATTCCATAAACGGCTCCCCGCCCCGACCCAGCCCACAGTCACAGGGCCATGAAGGAGATGCAGACATGAAATCCTGTTGCACACTGAGACGCGGACAATTTCTACCAATGGCAGGAGTGGCGGTGGCATTTGGGGGTTTGGCATTCTTAAATGGGAATCCAAGACCCATGTTCTGGATTTTTAAGGGTATTTGTAACATGCCATCAACACAGATTCTTTCACTGTTAGCCAAGAGTGGCACAGAATCACCAGAACTGGCACTAGGAAAGATGTCTAAGCTCACAGCCAGTCTGGTAATTCTGGACAGTGTGGCTGTCTCTTCCGTGTCTGCCATGACCTGTGTTATCTCTCTGTGTTGTCTCATCAGCAAAGCGGCTCTCTGCCTAGAGCCTTCCCTGCATAATCTTTCCTCTTGCTTCAGTCACCTGTGGAGTAGTAGCCTCTGAGCCTCTCTGTCTTTCAAGGATTGACCTCCCAGCTGTCAGTTTGATTAACACGGTGGCATATGCTTGGTCACAATATTTTCTTGTAACCTCTGGAGTGATGGTCCTGAAGTCCAAAGTCAACTCTTTCCCTGTGGCCATCTTTAAGGGAAGTGAGGATACTGCCAAAGAGTCAAACAATAACCCCTGCCCACTATTTTAAGGGACAAAGCTAGTCCTCTCCTTTGTCAAGATTTTAAGGCTTAAAACACTGAATAATTTATGCTTTCTTCACCCATAACAGAATATAGAGGGACATACCATGAATGATGCCATCATAAGAGGTCTGGGTTAGGAGTCAGGACCACAGAGCTCAAGTCCAGCTGTTGTCACTGACTGTTGTATAGAGTCAAGCAAGTCCCCTGAAAGATGTTCTGGACTTCGTTTGCCTCTTCCTCAAAAGGATGTTGAGCTAGGTCCTCTATAAGGTTCATCACAATTTGCAAGTTCTACATATGAAATTAGTAATAAAATCATCTTATGATTAACTGATGGCTGTTCAGATCCCCCGTCCATGTGGCCCTGTCCATGGTCCTGCCTGTTGGCTTGTGATGCTCACATCAGTTTATAGTGTCAGATGCTGTAGGTGAATAGCATAGAGGGAAGACTGTCCAGAGCAGCATGTGAAAACATAGACTTAAAATATGTTTAACCTTCAAGGAATTGGTAAAGGGTCTCATTTAGCAAAATGTCTTTTCTTGCCTCCGTGATCTCTAACAGATATTCTTTAAGAAGGAGTTGGATCTATCCGAAATCTTCCATTCTAATGAAATTAGTTTCTGGGTTGTTTAGGTTTTGTTTAGTTTTTCCCAAGGAGCTTGAGGTGCAGATAAGAAACAACATAGAATTGTACCAGCTTATTGGTTTATTTTAATTGGAGTATTTTTGCTTAAAGGGATTATCTGTTATTACTGATGCAAATGGAAATCCTGTTTACAAATCCCTTAAATGCAATGCAGTGCTGGAAAGTGGTCAGCATCAGAAGCAATTACTGTGACAAAACATAACCAGCCTCAATGTCAGAGCTTCCTATAGTTTATCTGTGACCACATGATTCTTAATTTTTTTTTTTTCTGCTCTGGCCAAACCAATGTCTATTTGGTTTATATTTTTAAGTGCGATGTTAAAACTCTAGTTCCTCGACGTGTCTCAAGGGAGAAAATCTCTACTCCTGATACAAGTACATATTTCTTGCCTCTTCAGGGGGCAGCAGGGAGGAGAGCTAATTCCAGAATTAAGATTTGAGGCTTTGCTCCACAGTGATGGGGGAAGCAGTATGTATGATGGAGACAGGTAAATATGCCTTGGAGCGAGGCACCCCAGGACTTCATTGTTGGCTATGCCTTTTACTGGCTCTGCTAACTCACACCAGTTAATCCATCTCCTCTGGCCTTGGCTTTCTCATCTGTAGAACAAGGATAACATCTATGCTTCCAAAGTCTGGTGTCAAAGAGGTGCTCGCAAATGTTCATTCCTCTCTTCTTGTCCATTCGAATCCCCAGCTATTCCATCTTAGTTATTAAAATTCTGGAAGCCCACGCTAATTAACATTTACCCCCATATGTCCTCCTAAGATTTGGGGTATTTTGAATATGCTTAGAGCACATATATATATATTTTTTAATTTTTACCAAGAACATGTAATGGTACATTGTATACATAATGATCATAATCAACATGGTTATTTTGTACCTGTACATGATACATCTTGGTTTTCCCCCCTCTTCCCCCTTCCCTTCCCCTCCCTTCCATTCACCCACCCCTCCCAGAGCACATATATTTTTAATTATACTACTTAAACATATGATAATCCTACCACTATAAATGTTTGTCGTATCTTTGAGAATAAGATGAAACTACAGTTCGTTCTATAGTTTTGAGGTTGTCATGGAACAGAAACAAAATACAGCAGCTTTTCAAAGCAAAGCCACAAGAACTTGTGTTATGCATTAATGGGGAAGGGGGGAAAAGCATTAAATAAACAAGCATTTCTGATGGTTGAATTGGTGGGCTAGGGATAGCATTTTCTTCTTTCTGCAATGAAATCA
>PVJO010029038.1:0-17324 GCA_004026905.1 Hystrix cristata | reverse complement strand
CTTGATCGTTCAGTACCCAAACCATTTTACTTCTCTGCTAAATGCCTTCTCTGCTAAATATGATGATATAACGATGAATAAAATTCATTTTTTCTTCTTTAAAGTCTCACAAAAAATAGAGGTGCTGACAGACAACTTCTCAAGTAACTAGAACTCTTAGCAGCATTAGATGTAGGTAGAAGGGTATAATAACAGGATTAAATGCAGAATCATCTATTCAAGAAGTGAAAGGAATGTTGTTTAAACAGGATTATAAAAATGGAAGTCAGTTTCTAAACATATGGTGGAGAAAGAAATTCTAGAAACAGCAAAGATTATGTATGAAATCACAATACTATCAAACAGTAAGGCAAATTCAGAGAATTGTGAATAATTCCAAATTTTTAAGCATAGTGGGATGTAGGGAATTAGAAGATTAGATCTAACGGGAAGACAAGATTCAGATTGGATTTTTATTTAATTTGTATTCAGTGAGAGCCTGAGATAAGGCCCTAGAGGGAAAATTGATAAAAGAAAACAAATTAGGCACACCTACAATAAAACTGACTATCTGGTATGCCGTACCAGGGATGGAAATCTGAGGTAGGGGTAGATTTGAAACCAGGGAAAGTGAAAGTATTCAGAAGAGCTATATTACTTGGATACTTGGCTTAGATTGACATTGACTATATTAGTAGTAATAAAGTCTCTATGATAAAGGACAACTCGAGGAGGGCAAAGATAAGCCTACAGGTTTATATTTGAACTTCAAACTTCCTGCAGGATATCTACATAGTGCTGTCTGTTCGAATGTTGGGAAATGTAAACTTGGAGTTAAAAAAAAAATAAGGGTTGGACACCTGTGTTCGGAAAATTCTGAAATTCTGTAAATGTAGTGTGAGATAATCAGAAGGTGAAAGACAGAGGCCTGAAGCCCAGCTGTTTAACAGTTAAGCAAAGAAGGGAAAATTGATCAATGACACTGTTTATTCAGGATCCTCCAGAAAAGCAGAACCAGTAGGGGGTGTGTGTGTGTGTGTTTGTGTGTGTGTATGTGTGAGTGTGCATGCATGTGAGGTTTAAGAAATTGCTTCACATGATTTTGAAGGCTGGCAAGTCCAAAATGTTTAGGCAAAGCAGGGAAACCACAGACCTAGAGAAGAGTAGGTGGTGAAGTTAAAAGGCAGCCTCCAGCCAGAATTTCTTTCTCTCAGGGGAGATAAGCCCTTTTTTCATTAAGGTTTTCAACTATTTAGATGAGGCTCACCATGATGTAAACAGAGATTTACATTCCTCAAAGACAACCGAGTAAGATTTCAATTTCATCAAAAATAACTCTGGAGAAACATATAGAATAACGTTTTATCAAAGGTGGTACCATGTCCTAAAAAAAATGACAGTTAAAATTAACCACAGAAACTAAGAAGGATTCAATAATGCAGAGAGAGAGAGAGAAAAGGAGAGTTTAGGAGAGAGAAACAGAAAGATCTCATGAAACAAAGAGAGGAAAGGATTTCCAGAAAACAAGTGGTCCAGAAGTTTTAAGTAAGATATGAACTGAAAATGTGCTACCAGGTAAAGTGGTAGGAAGCCACTGTAGAATAGCTGTCCCTTTACAGAAGACTAAAAGCAAAAAGTTGAGAAGTTTACAAGAAGTGGGACACGTGGAGGCATTGCTAATAGTAATGCCAATTATTGTTAATTATGTCATAATTTAAATTACATGGCCTATCTATTACTTTGATTTCTTCCAAAAACTTACCACAAATGGAAGAAACTATAGTTTGAGCCCCGGGATATTATACTATAAATATACGCAAATATAAAGTCTTCCTTTCTATGATTTCATAATATATATGACACATTTTTGGTTGTTACCTCAAAACAAATTTTGAAGCACAGCAAAAGCTCATCTAATTTGAAACAAGGAAGTACACCCACTTGTTCTACTTGACTTGGGCAACCATGTGCTTTGCTCCATTTAAAGAACCTCCTTTCAATACAATGGGTTGTGGTCACTTCATCTAACACACCTCATTATTTTGTTGGCATATAATCGTTTCACTGGGTTATTTTTGATTCAGGAATGAAAACAATTTCAATGTATTAGAGAAATTAGTATCAATTTGCTTATAGTTTTTGAACAATACAAGATCAAGATATTTTATTTTTTAAAATAGTTGGATTTGGAAGATTTAAAAATAAGGCCTGGTACTAAAAAATTTCAGTGTTTTACCTCACTTAGTGTTTTGACAGTGGAAGGTGGGTTTTAGCATTTTAGATTTCCTTGTCTTTTTCTTGGTCTGGAACAAAGAACAGCAGTTCAGTTTTGGTACAGTTTTGTTTGTTTGTTTGTTTTGTTTTTTGTTAGATTAGTGGCTGAAGGTCAGGGGACAAAGTTATATGAAAGGGATTAGCAAGTGGGCAAGAAGGATTTGGGGTGTGTAACTTCATTCCATATAACAACTGTCTCATAAACTAGGTGTGACTAAGCTGAATCATGTGAAATTATGGCTTTGTAAGTCAAAAGTTGTAGAATAGTAGCAATTTTGTGTGGCTCAACCTAAAAGGATTCTCATTTTCATAAAGAAATTGACACTAATGGGGTTATTACTGAGACATGGCCAAACTGCTAGTATATTGCATAACATAGGGTCATAATTTGGTACTCTGCTGCTTTGAAACTCATCAAATATTTGGTGCTTAGTGCATTTTGATGGGAAAATTTTGCTGTAGTTTTTCTTGTTTGTTTGTAACTTGCCGTGCAAGGAAAACTTGTTGGTGTCGATGGCTTCAAGACTTGCTTCCCTTTCCAGCCAAAACAATTTGGTACTCATTATTTTTGGTATTTGTGGCATCTCACCAAGGAACCACTGTATAGCAAACCCTGATTTCTTTATTGTACCATTCATTTCCTTAGGAAAAGTAAGTCCCAATAATCAGACTTACAGAAAAGTTGGAGTTCCAAAATCTAAAAACGATAGATGTTATTTTTATCCTATATCTAACAGTGGTCCAATCAAGCAGTGAAAAAGAAAAAGGAGTCACCTAAAAGATCTTCCGAAGCCCAAATCTAGAACAATTTGAGCAACAAAAAAAAGAAAGCAGAACTGAATTATAACCATAAGTATACAGTATATGTCCATTATTCCATATTTATGTAAATAAATGATGGACTACACAGAGAAGGGAAAATAAATCTGTGTAGAATTCGAAATTATTTATGTACCCTGCCCTCTGTTCTCAACTCGTAAGTGATGACTGAAAATAGTGATTTGCTTTTAATGAGAGGAGTATAGAATGGGAGAAGAAAAACTTGATAGACACTACCACAAGTCCAGTGATCATGGTTCACCTCTGCGGTGATGAGGCACACTAACAGGAAGCCCCCTCAATATGGTGTGATAAGCATAGCATTTTATCTCTGTGATCTCCCTCACCAGAACTCATCACCTCAGTTTAATCATGAGGAAAACACCGGACAAATCCCAACTGAAGGACATTCTACAGAACACCTGACCAATACTCTTCAAAACTGTGAAGGTCATCAAAGACAAGGAAGGTGTAAGAAACTTGTCAGAGCCAAGCGCAGCCTAAAAGACAGGACAAGTGCCTGCAATGAGCTCAACTGGAAGGTACTCTGGGACAGAAACAGAGCATTGCATTAAAAAACAGAAATCCAATTAAAGTATGAAGTATAAGTGTTGAAATAAAGTATCTATATTAAGCATTAAGTATGACTAATGCAGCATACTAAGGAAAATAGTAATAGCAGAGGGAACTAGGAATGTAGTAGAGGGAAATCTGTACTATCTTTGCAACTTTTGTCTAAGTATGTGTATTTCGAATAACTTTTAAATATCTTAAAAATTTAAAAAGGCAATCCCTAGCACATTATTAGTTTAGTGCAAACATTAACATACTAATGTATTTTTTGTGGAAAGACAGAGTACTTATATATGTTTAATAGTAATTGAATACAGTTGCTTTAAAGATTTAAGCAAAATGGGTAAAGGCCGTTCTGAATATGACACGCCTTAAGAATCACACATACATTATTTATTTCTGTATATTTGTTATAAAACTTAGAGTTTATATACCACAGTAACATGACTTACAAAAATCACTCATAAATGTTGCTTATACGTACAGGCACTTTAAAAGAAAATAAAAATGGACTAAGCCTTAAAAATAAATATATGCTGCATTATGTCAGAAAATAAACTACTGAGAATAAGAAAAATATGTTCATGGCATGAATTCTTCAGTGAGTCATTCCTGTTTCTATACTTACCCTCCTGATCTGAACACAGGTTGTTCAAAGGAGCTCACTATGCAACGCTGGGGATAAAAACTTATTTGACGGTAATATTCTAAAGTGTCAGGCAAATGAAGAAATGAAAGTTATCACTAAATATTTAAATAATTACAATATGTTCTATTTAAATTCAAATTAGCCATTTCAAAAGTTGATGCGATGTAAAAATTGAAATAATGCAACAGCGTTCTTGCTATAAGCACTGATAAAAACCCCAACGTCTTTTAGGTAATGTTAGTCAAGGTTTATTGGCTCAGTAAAACCAAATTCACTGCCCTCCTAGTTCAGCACAAGGTATGTAATCCCATGGTTATTTTTTCAAGATTCCTGTTTCACAGGAAATAAAGAAATTTAATACTTTCAACAACTGCACAAGGCACACTTGAGAACATGAGATATCTTCAAAATATTCCTAAGTAATCAGAATGGTAAGACTTCCTGAAAACTCAGATGAAATTTGATTATAGGTAAAACTCTTTAATACATAAATGTTTAAAATTTATCAAGTAATGTTGCTGAAGTATGCCATGTTATTACATTGCTAATACACTGCTACTTAAAAAAAATATCCTGGAGGCACTTATCTCAAACGCACCACATTCCCTTTCATATAACATCTTTCGAATGTAGTCATTTCATATCATCTATCACCTCTGTCACAATTTTCTTAAGATTTCTAACCTCTCAAACTTACTTCTCTTATTACAGACCACATGATTTATGAGTAGCGATAGCTACGGAGACAGCTGTGAGATTAGCATTGTAACCTACCCAGGATCACCTCAGAAACAGTTTCTTCTGAAATGCACTGTCACATTGAAATGGAATTACAACACATTTTGAGGGCAATTCTGACATGTACTTTTAAACTTGCTTGCCCAGATGTAAAGAAAAAAAGAGTAGAAATTAGGAAAATTGAGCTGCATTACATCTCTATGCTTTGACATAAAAATAATGTGGACTTTTAATCAAAGACTCAGCATAACAAAATTTCATTTGAATATGTTATAACATATTTTCTATTTCTGCACATACAATTATACAAGTCATTAAGAAATGAAATAAATGAGTGGTTTTATTATTTCACTGGAAATACACCAGAACTTATCTTTTTCTTAATGATTTTGTGCCACAAGAATGCTTTAAACCTCAAGGAAGAGAAAATTTAAAGTATAACAGTACATTTTGATTTGATATTAAGTGTTAAGTTATCTGTGAAAGAAAACATGAGACTGTGTAGCCTAAAAATAATTTATAGGGTGAAATTGGGGGAATAGAAATGTAATAGATTTACAGAAATTTGTCACATCTTTCCCTAAGTGTTCACCACAAGAGACACCAGCCAAAGGTGTGCAAATTGCTTATTATACTGAGCCTTCCTGGTGTAAACCCAGAATAGCACAGTTAGCTCCATCAGGGATAGCTCTGATTTTTCCAGAAGAGAGACACTGGAGTCCAGGTGAGTAGTCCTTTACTGAAAATGAAGCTTAACACACTGAATAGCTTTTCCTACAAGCATTGACAGCTCTCTAAACTTTTATCTACGCCTGCGCTACTCCAAGTGTGGCTCTCAGACCAGCAGCATCAGCAGCACCTAGGGATTTGTTAAAAAAAAAAAAAAAGACAAAAACAAAAAAAACTCACTCCATCCCAAATGGACTTTGAATACTTCATTCTTACATAGAAATCAGAGAACAACTGACTTATTATTCTTGCCTGTATATTACGTAGAATTAAACAGGGACATTTTAAAAGCATTAGTGGCCGGGGCTCACTCCAGGACAATTAAATCAGAAATCCGGGTTTAAAGCCAGACATCAGTATGTTTTGAAGTATAGTTGTGAGTTTACATTGTCTGAGAACCAAGACCAGCTCAATATTATCTACTTACTCTGTAACATAGGAAACTCTTTCTTCCTTAAAGAGGTGCCCAACAGTAGTTTTTCATTTTTGAATTTGCACTGTGCTTCAAATTTATTTGGTTCAACTCTAACTACAATTTTATTCTTTCTTCTTCACCTAACATTTCTAATTCCTATCTCAAATTCCTAAATGGTTTACACACACACGCACACACACACACACACACGTAGATATACATAACAGCATGTGTGTTTGTGTTTTTAGTTGAAATGATTTGAGCAAAATCTCTGAACTAGCCAGAAGCTCCCCATCTTAACACCAGTGAGTTTGTTTTTCTCCACTGACAGAACTACCATGGAAACACTTCTCTGTGTGAGTTGTTTTGTGAAATATACACTTATTTGTATTAGTTCATCTCTCTATACTGCATAAATTACACACATACACAGAAGGGCATTAATTTAAAATGGCATAAGTACATTAGGAGGGATTTGGTGAAATACTGAGTAGAGAGAAAATTATCTTTTATAATTAAAAAAAAAAAGGCACTTGTCAAGAGAGGGGAGCAGCTTTACAGTGGCAAAGATTGTGCGGCCTTACAGGAAAATGGCTGGATAGGAAACCCAGGTCACCAGAAGATCTAAGAGCTGGGGCAACCAGCAGGCACCCCTCACCACCAATGCTTGTATGTGACGGTACCCTATGAGAGTTCCAGAAACCGGAATGATAGCTGGAGGGACTGCTCTTCAGGCTTCCTGTCAATAACCAGAAGAAAGGTTATTTTTAACACCTCTTCTTCAGTCTCTAGTTACAGCTTCGTATCTTTGTTGATTTTACTTGGGTGAATTCTGGGTGAGATGTAAGAACATTTTACAGCTATTTCATTTCTGCTTCTTATTTTCATCTCTACATTCAAGTTTTAGTTGAAGAGAATTTTTGAGAGTCTGAAGAAGGAATCTGGGAATTGAAACACTAAAATGAGAAATATTGAAAACCCCTTAGCTGTCATATTGCTGTGTAAGAATTGCGCTCAGCAAATCATGTAATAATTATTAGTTACAGTATTACCTCAGTTTACAAATGCTTCTGTTCGTAAAACAATTTGGTTCTCAAGCGAAAGCTTTCAACCAAATGTTGCTTCCATTCACACTCTCCACATCGGGTGACAAACACATCTGTAGCCATCTTCCCCCAAATCCTAAAACAAAGTTTGCGAACGGAGGTACCACTATATACGTAGTACTATTCCTCTTTCCCCAGAAAAAAATTAATGGAACCATAATTTATTTTGAGTAATAGCTGAATAGAATTCCACTTTCTGTAAATATGTATTTTTCAGATGTGTGCTATTTTTCAAATAGGTAATATTTTAAAATAGTAAATTATTTACTATTTTTAAATTTTTCCTAAAATAGGAAGATGACCACCTTCTTGTCTATGTCTAGGTGGGTGGCCTGCTGCATACTGTATTTTCCAGGCCCACAAACTCCTGGTCCCCTAACTTCTGGTCAGTTCCATGCAATGAGAAGCACTAGGTAGGAGGCTGAAGGAGGGGCAGAGGGAGCAGCCCTCTTCTTGCTCGGTTTCAAGTGTGTCACTGGCAGTGATTACATCACGGCCCTGAGTTGTTCCCAGCTTCTGGGCTTCAGTAAGGTCCACATCCTCCCCTTTTCCCTCGAGTCTTAGGTATGAAGGTACCTTCCTGCTAATACTAATTGCTGGCTCGCCTCAGTGACCCTGTTTGACTTGTAGTTCTTTTGACATCTATGAGCCAGTTCTACACAGAGTTACGTGCCCTGGCTGTGTTTTCTTGACCGTGTCCATCTGACCTAGTGGTGTAGTGAGAAGGAAAGAAGAGACTGGGCTTGGGATCCGTCTTCGGTTCATATTGGCTTTTGCATACTGGAAAGCATGCGATTCATTTTTTTCCATGTATGTCTTCTGGATATCATGCTTATGCTTGCACAATTTTTCTTTCTCTAACCCCTCACAGCACTCATGAAAGCTGATACTATAAGTTTGTGGCTCTGCTTTCTCTAAAATCATATGGGAGACATCAAACATTATAGCAGTTCTAAAAAGAGCTGATTTTGAATGCTAAACATATATTAGGTTCTATATTAAATGCTTTACATGTATTATTTCTCTATACTTCACAAGAAAATACAAAGCTGATACTAACTTATTCCCATGGAACAGTACATAATGGAAGTTCAGAGAATTCACATGAAGTAACCAGCATAGTTAGCTCTGAAACTATCCCAGAGCCAGACCTTCACAAATCTACTTCCCTAATTCAGTCTTGGGAACATTGGATTTCTCTGAGGTTCTCACAGTTTTTATCTTTGACTGAGCAAAGGTTGACAGTTAAGCTGCTTTTAAACTGTAACATTAATTTTCATTTCCTAAGATCTATATTTTAGTTGTACCTGATGTAAACTGGTTTAGTTTACTTTATTTTCTATTATAGACTGGACTTTGAATTATGAATGTCCACATGACCATGTATTTGTATGTATTTGTGTATGTATTAGTATATGTTTATGTGTGTGTGTATATATATGCGGGTGAAATAAATATGTGAATATATATGTATATATACACAAGTACTTATACATATATATTTATATGTATTTCAAATATAGATATATGTGTGTGTGTGTATATCCTATGGCAACAAACAACCAACATTTATTAAGAAGACTCAATTCTACTACTTTTATCTCATATAGCCATGTAATAGTGCTAGTTTATTTAAGTTGATGCTGGTGGTAGTGATGGGGGGCTTGATTTGCTCTAAAAGCAACTCATTCCCATTGGAGTCCTATGCCTAGATTAAATGTCCACAAGCCTATTTCCAGGTCGTGTGGACTTGTAGTTTTCACATATTGAAGTTTGCTGCAAACACATACAGCTCTGTTGCTTTTTCATTGTGATCTTCCTCTGCACTTCCAGGACAGTTTCCCATGAATACAGCCTATCACATCTTGAGTGACACAGGGCAGGATAAACTATGCTAGCTCAACAGCTACTGACTATGTTGACTCCAAGCACCCTCCACTGCTACCTTCTCTCCTTGAGAGGGAATCTATTCAGAAAAACTAAAGCTGGCTGGATTGAAGATTAGAGGCTGCCTTTTTCTTGCCACTCGCATTTGAACCAGCTGAGTGTCCCTTTGATATCATTGTAATCCATCTTACTTAAGGTGGAGCATTTGATTTCTTCACCACCATGCCTCCCTTCCACTTCGGGAAATAATCCTCTTTCAATCTCTTACTCCTTCAAATAAAAATACCATCTCATATTAATAGCATCTTTCTGAAGAAGCTCAAATCATTTTTCAGGTATTTCTCTAATCCTCACAGCATTCCTATGAGGTAAGTAATGTCCATACAACAACTCTTCCCAACCAAGTCAAAATGATTATGCAGGGGTATTAGGTGCCCATGGGTATTATTGAACTGACTTTCATTCCTTCTAAAAATATTTACTGGGAATTGAAGCAGTGCATTTATTTGAAAAATATATATTTGGGTTTAAGGATAAAAAATTGACTTGGAATAATGACTGTGTGGTCCATACAGCAGTATTTTGACATTGATACAGATACATTGCTCCCAGCAAGATGCAATATAACTCCTTTGGATACTGCTAGCATGAATTTCTGAGTTGGATGGTATTGTTAAATTGAAGGCATTAATGGGAAAATTTATAGATGCCATGAAAGAATATTTTGATGTAATAAGTATATTTTAAAGTATTTTTATCTAAAA
This sequence comes from Hystrix cristata, assembly GCA_004026905.1. Lineage (NCBI taxonomy): Eukaryota > Metazoa > Chordata > Mammalia > Rodentia > Hystricidae > Hystrix > Hystrix cristata. The sequence continues at coordinate 7,391 of PVJO010029038.1, read as the reverse complement.
ATATTGGTACTATAAGGGAAAATTCAAAAAATTTAGATTGCTTCAAGAAAAGATTGCTATATGGTGATCTAATAATTTGATCTTCAGGAATAATATATACTAAGGCTAAACAAAAATGGGTTTAATATTGCAAAATATTTGTATTGGCAAAAGAAAAATTAAGTAGAATATTTTAAGCATGTTAAAATATATTTTTAGGTAATATCCAGAAATTAATAAAAAGATAGATTTCTTCACTATTAGACAGATAATAATAGGTAAGACATATAATGATGTCCGTGGATTACTGTCATTCTTAGTATATTAACTCAATTCTTTCCCCCAAAGAATTACTATCCTCGGGCTGGGGATTCAGCTCAGTGGTTAGAGTGCTTGCCTTGCAAGCATAAGGCCCAGAGTTCGATCCCTGGCACCAAAAAAAAAAAAAAAAAAAAAAAAAAAAAAAAAAAAATTACTATCCTCTTTCCAGACAAGAAAAGCCAAGTACATTGAATGCATGCTGTCTAGCTAGCAATTCTGTTTTTGTGTTACACTTAAATAATATATCTAACAGTGTATGTAGCTGAGTGGAATTCTCTCGTTAAATAAGAAGTGTGAAGAAATTGCTATAATGAGAAACGCTGCTAAAGTTCATTAAGGAATTCTTAGAGAAAGAAAGTTAGACAAATCCAATGTGCCTTGTGTGTACCATTGTTTAAATTGGTGATACTTTCCTTTGGAGTCACTTACAGTCCTACAGTGCCGTCCTCATACAGTTTCTACTGGTGCACAGCGTTTGACCGCCTCTTAACCCTAGCAGGTGATATAACTATATTCTCAAAGGGACGACTGGAGGTTTGGAATGAAGAAGTAGAACTCAAACAAAAAACCAAATTGGGGGTTGGGGATTTAGCTCAAGTGGTAGAGTGCCAAGCACAAGGCCCTGAGTTCGATTCCCAGAACCCCCTTCAAAAAAAACAAAAAACAAAAAACAAAATTGTCTTCTGTGCCACAAAATATAAAATGAAAATTTCTATGAATGAAAATTTAGAATAGAAGTAGTAATACTCTTATACATTCCTTTTAGAAATAGTAAATCAAAGTTTAAGATAAAGTTTTAAAATAAACTTTAAAATAAATTTATCAAATTTAAAATATATCATAGAAATATATGTTGAGCCATGACTAAAATATAATTTTTCTCAATAAAATAAAAATAATACAGGTAGCTAACACTTTTGAGTGTTAACTGTATGCCAAATACTCTCTTGGCTCTTCATACAGATGGAATGATTTAATTTAAAAATGCTTCTATAAAATAGGCACAATTACTATGACCATATTTCAGATAAGGTAACTGGGGATGAATGGTAAGGAATTAAGCATGTCAAGTACATGGAATCATTAAGGGACAGATGCAGGATTCCAAATCAATTTGCCTCATTTCTAACTTTTCAACATATTATTATGTAAGTTTTCATGTTGCTGAAGTTAGTGAATATTCAGTATCAAGATCATTTAAGAGATCACTTCCAAAAATAGATGCTTATTTTCTAATCTTATTTATATTTATTTCATCCTGAAAAATTTTCTCCTCCAAACTGATGTAAAATTTCAGAACTCAAATCAGGTATCACCCTTTATGAGTGCTTCATTTAAATTCATATCTTGATTTCACACATTAATATAAATTCACAAACTGTTATGAAACTTTGAAGATTATATATGTATATATATAGTTGTCTTTTCTCAAGACAGAAATAAAGAAAATATTAATATATTGACACACAAAATGTATATAAATTATATTTCATATACATTTGTTAAAGATGGGAAAATACATGTTTATGCAAATAAATGCAGAAAGTTTTTCAATAGGATTTAATATCACTACATAAAGATTTGAATTAGAAAAGTACCTACTTAAACTGATGAACGATACCTACAAAACACTATCACAAACACTATAAAATTTTAAAATGTTAAAATGCATTTTCATTAATGTCAGGGCTGAGACAAATGTTTGCACTGAATATCCAGCTAAGATCACCAAATAAAGTAAAAAATATATAAGGATTATAAAGAAAGAAATAACATTGTCAGGGTATATAAGAAATAATTTTAACTTCCTTGCCCCCCCCAAAAAAACCCTACATATCTGGTGGGCAAAATATAAAGATGACAAAATAGTTTAAACAATGTAGTTTATCATGTGAATAAGTACAAATACATGAAATATATTTCTATAAACTAATAAGCCAACATAGGATTCAATTTCTAAAATGAAACATTTAAAATGGCAATAAAACCAACATAGTACACAGACATACATTTGATAAAAATTTCAAAAGGTCCTTTTCCAACTTTTAAGCTACTTCTAAAATTTATATGGAAGAATAGGAGAAGGAGAGATAGGGAAATGTTGATTAAGAGGTGCTAAGTTATAGTTAGAAGAAATATGATTTGGTCTTCTATTGTACAGTAGAGTGACTATACATTAAAATGCACTGCGCACCTTAAAAAAGATAGCATAAAGGATTTTGAATGTTTTCACCAGAAAGAAATAATAAGTGAATGATGAATACTGAGGAGATGAAATTGTTCATCCTGATTTGAATGTTACACAATGTTACAGGTATCAAAATATCACATGGTAGGCTATAAATTTGTATAATCTGTGTCAATTACAAAGCAAATTTTAAAACTTACAGGGAAATAACTCCCAAAAATTTATATGGAAGAGCAAAGACCCAAAAACTGTAGAGACATTTTTTAGATGGAAAAAAAGTTGTCTAAATCTTATACAAACTGAGGAAGTTGTAATGAAGAAGATTTGATAAGAGTTCAAAAATAGATAATCTAGAACAGGATCAAAAGTCCATAAACACACCGACACAAGGAGTTAGATTACTGCTAGTGGATCAGTGAAAGAAATGATAGGCCATTCCATGAAAAGATGCTTGGACATTTGTTTCCCTTTATTATTAACATTAGTTATGTTAGATAAGAAAAAGTGAAATTGTATCTTGACCAAACCAGATTCAGTTTCAGATGAATTGAAGCCTTAACTCTGAGTGGTGAAACTTCTGAAAAAAAAAAAAAAAAAGAGGAAACATACAATGATAACCTTGTCACTTAATGCAGGACAAGAATTCTTCCACAAATACAAAATTCAAAAATAAAAGAGTGATCAGTTTGACAACATAAAATTAACTCTATTATACAAAAGGTAATAGAGATGAAGAAAATTAGTCTTACTTTAAGAAAATATATGTTAACTCAAAACATGAAATATTTATATTTGAAATTTTTATGCAAAATAACAAACAACCTAAGGGGGGGGCAGGGAGGAAAGGCATGAAGAGGCACTTCTCAAAAGAGGAAACACTAGATGAACAGGAATGATAATCAAGGTATGGGTGCTACAATCCCAAGAGCGCACCATTTTGCAAGTGGCATACTGGGAAACATGTACAATTCCGCCAAAATATCGACTGCTGAAGCTAAGGAACCATGGAAATTTGTAAATTGCTTGTGGAAACACTAATTTTTCTGAAAATAAATTTAGAAAGCAATTTGGTATTATCTCAGAGACTCTATATGCTTGTACCCCATGATTCAGCAATACCATGTTAGCAAGAGACCCACATTAATGTGTTTCATTGACAGTTATCATAATTTGCAATAAAATATATTATACATAGATGGTACACATAGAACACAAAAAAGATCTTTTGAAAATAATACTTATTCTTACTATGTTATAAACTCTGCTATTTTCTATTCAAAGTCATTTTTTAAAGGCTACTGATTTTGAATCAATGAACTGATTTTTACAATGTTCTATGTGGTCATGCCTCATAGTTTTAAAAATACTTCCCTAGAGAAACTCTGGGACATGGGTCCCAGAAGACATATATAAAAATCCTCATCACTATATTGTTTGTGATAGCAAAAGGTAGAAATAAATACCCATAAAGGACAATATATACGTAAGTTGTCTCATATTCAAAAAGTTAATTACCCCAACTGCAACATTTCAACAATAGCTTTTGGGGGGGGGGCAGCCAGGGATAGAACTCAGGGCCTTGTGCTTGCTAGGCAAGTGCTCTAACTACTAAGCTAAATCCCCAACCCTAATAATAGCTTTTTATATAAGCCTCTTCTAAGTCCTCAAACTCTTGCAATGGTCAAAACCAGAACCAACTGGTCTGCAATACTGGAATAACGACTTGCAGATAAAAGGAATGGAATTATTCCCCTGCATAAGTGGTAGCTTTATTTCTACTTAACTTCTTGGAAATTGGTAAATTCCAAGTTATCCTCAGAACAAACAGTGTTTTGTAGACAAACAGTTTTTTGTAGACCCTGAGACTGAAACCAGTAGTCCTGAGCCTGATTAGTACCTTAGAGCTCGTAAAATTGTTCTGCTTCCCCTACTACATTACTGAAGTTTGCTTTTCGGGGCAGATCATAACCCTCTAGAAGGTGATTTCTGTCAAAACAAGTGGATTGCAGCACATGTGTGCTTGTCCTGGTATATTCTAGTTCATGATGACAATTAACAACAGGAAACTATCAAGTGCATGCTAGTTATCGTCAGACTTTTTTTCTTTTAGAAAATCAATGCTTTTCTGCTTTCAGACAGCTTATAAATACTACTTCAAAAACAACTGAAGCAAGATATAATCTTTATGCCCCAAAATTAAGTAATATGAAATCTATAGATGAAAGACCAGCGAGATTATTCTTAAAGGAAAATATCTCCCTGTTGTGCTCACCTGAACTAACGGCCTTTCCTGTCAAAAAAAAAAAAAGAAGGGTGAAAATCACCTTCTCATTATAGAGAAGCAAGAAATCCTAACTACTTGTGGTGTTATGATGGGAAGAAATTTAAGAACGTTTTGGAGATTGAGGATATCAAAGGATGAAAAAATATAGAAAAGAACTGACTCGCTAACAACTATGAAAATATTCACAAATTTAACAAAAAGACAAAAAAGAGTATGCACATTAAAGTTTCAAGTTCTTATCGCTCAGTAGGTATTTATTGATCATGAACAGTCACAGCTGGTCACCTCTGAACCTTTACAACTTACTAAAGAAGGAGTTGAATATGTTTGCGTGAGTAACTAGAAAGAAGACATCCAGTGTGACTACCTCCGAGATTTTAGGAGGCGGCAATGGAAAGTCTACAGTTCATATTTTCAACACTCATTACTGAGCTTGCTGTGGGAAAGGTACCATTCTAGGCTTTGGGGACACAAGGAAAAAGCCTGTGCTCATGAGAATTGTAGCAGTGAAAAGAGACTTTTGAAGCATAATTATTATATGACCAACTCAAGAGATGGGAACAGTTTATGTTGGAAGAATACTCAGGAGAGATAGCTATCAGGAGAGATTTTCGAGATTCGGGCTCAGTTTTTAAAAAGAATCATAAAATCTTTCTTTTGGAAGATTTATGCCAATTTTGAGAGAAGACTGCAAATGTAAACAGGTAAACAATATACACACATGGCTTGGATAGGGACTTGAACAATTATCACCCACTGTCGCTGGCGCCCAGAATTCTAGAGCCATCCTTCCCATGATTTTATCTCCAACACTTCTGTCTCCCATGCAGCTTGTACCAAGTCAACCAAAATGGAGATTTTGAGGGCTATTCTGAATTTACATGCACTTTTCAGAGTTTTTTCTTATGAGTTTTCAACATTAATTGATTTTTTTTGTTTTTGATAATCTTGAGCTAGGGTTGCCTAGCAAGCTTATTAGGGGGTCTGGTTTGAGGTAAATACCTATTTACTGGTATTGCAAAAAGCGGGGGGGGGGGGTGCCATGTGAGCACATATATGTGGACATAAGCAAAATTCTTACATCATTTGTCTGGCAGACTGCCTATGGAGGTAATACAGCACCTCTGACTGGATGTGCTATATGGTCCATCTGATTGAAACTTTGCTCGGGAGAGCTCCATGTCTCCTCCTTCTTCTCTAAGTAAGGACGCAAAAATATTAGTTACTCCACCACAACAGAGCAATCCTGAATTTTACTTTTGGAATATGTTCCACTCTAATAGGCACTTGTGGCTGATAAGAGATGGTCTAGTAATCGTAAATATCTACTGAGCTTCTTCCATTAGCAAAGACATACTTATCTGAACTTTCAGCCATATACGTATGTGTGTGTGTGTGTGTGTGTGTGTGTGTGTGCACGCGTGTGTGTATAGTGAAAGAGAGAGAGACACAGAGAGAGAGGAGACCACCAAAACGAATACACAGTTCAGGAAAAGAAAGAGTAGTGTATTTTTTCAAAAGTTAGTGTTACCCTCTTATGTGGGACCCTAGAAAATGTTATATGTCACAGAAAACCCACCATACTGCTGGCCCTTAGAGAAGAAATTGAAAATTAATGTGCAGCAATCTCAATGACCAAGGTTACCCAGGCAGCAGTTCACCATACTAATAAATGTCTGAAAGCTAACGGCCACCACTTTGAGCACCTCTTGCAATTGGAGAGGCTAAAGGTTATTTGTATTAATATCATGATGTCCGATGTCTTAATAAACTTAGTATTATTTACACAAATTTTTCTTTTCCTATAGTGTGTATACATTTTTGATGGACTTTGTGTTTATGATTAAAAAAAACATATATATATATAAATATATATATACACAAAAAATCTTTAGATTCTGAGGTGAATTTATAATTCAATGAAAAACTAACTTCAAATGATATTGAAAAATATGGCTTTTCTATTAATTTCTATAAAACAGTTAAAAGAGTGAAGTATCCATTCTGGAGGTAAAATCTAAAGTTTGGACAGTGTTTGTTTTTCTCATCTACTGCTGACTCTCTAGGAAACTTGGTTTTTAAGGTTGATCCAGCCCAGTCTGCATAAAGCAGACACAGCTCCAGTTACTCCATGGAGCACAATTCCAATCACTGGGAAGGAAAAGACAAATGCTAGTCATAGCCAGGAAGATTATCCTTAGAATTCTGCCCTTTACTCTTGGAAAACCAAAACATAGGGCTCAATTTGGTGATAAAACAATTTGGCATTTACTCTACATTTGAAACTGGATACATGCAAACTTGTGTTATGTAGCGTATATTGAATTTCAGAGTTACATATTAGCACTTACGCTTATTTCACACAACAAAACATATGTAGTATCTTTTATTTCCTGTGTGTTTGATAGGTTAAGCCATTGTGTGTTATCTAATGTGATTCTTAATATTGAGGGATATGCATTATGTAAAAATTGCTACAGTATTACTTCAAAATACAAATTCACTAAACAAAATTTATGTTAACAAGTACTTTATAAAATTTTTTAGAATAACAAAATATCATTCATACTGAGTAATAGGAGTTGAAAGTGCACAGAAAAATGTCAAATAATTTAGATT
>PVJO010029037.1:0-17329 GCA_004026905.1 Hystrix cristata | reverse complement strand
GAAATGGATGCATGTAACAGTGTATAGCTAAGAATTCTGGGAAAGAAAAACCACATAGGTTTACAGAATTTTAAAATGTAAGTCATTGTACTATATTTACTAGCTGTATAGAGTATAAACACAAAAGAAAAGTCCATATATGAGAAAATGAAAGGTCATAATTTAGCAGCAGTTAAAAGCAGCAAAACAAAACGAGAGCAAGAGGTGCTACAAGGCAGTTGTCTTGGTTTGTGCTGCTATAACAGAATACCCCAGACTGGTTAACTTAAAAACAATGAATAGATCTTGGTTTTCCCCCCTCTTCCCCTCCGCTCCCTTCCATTCACCCACCCCTCTCTATTTGCAACAAGTTTATTTGCACTTTTCCATTTTTTTCCCTTTCATCTTACTTTTCTTTTAACCTTCCTTCTTTATCCCTCTTTTCCCTATCTAGTTCTCCTCTCTTTAGGATACTATCTTTTTTTTTTTTTTTTACATAATTTCTATTATACCCCTTTGTCCTTATTTACACTTAGGTTTCTCATATCAGAGAAAGAGTTCAATGTGTACAATTCAATAAATGTCTGATTTATTTCACCTAATAGTATGTTCTCAAGGAACATCCATTTACACACAAATGACTCTAGTTTATCCTTTTTTATGGCGGTGTTTTATAGACTTTTCTACTCCACTGTGTAGAAAAACCACATCTTCTTTAGACATTCATTATGTACCAATACATGTTCTTGGTAAAAAAAAACAAAACAAAACAAAACAAAAAAAAACAATGAATAGAAATGTTTTGGTTTATAGTTCTGGAGGGTGGGAAGTCCAATACTGAGATGCTAACATCTGGTGGAGGTCTACTGCTACATTATAACATGGCAGAAACCTTCAGGTGGTGGAAGGGACGAAACAAAATAAGCTGAGTAAGAGGCTCTGGAGCTGGCACCAGCAGTGAGGAACCCTGCTGGGTAACAGTGTAAATCCATCTGTGAGGGCAGAGCCTCCCTCACCCAAGAGCATTTTAAAGGTTCCACCTCTCAGGACCATCACGATGACAATTACATTTCCAAGTGAGTTTTGGAGGGGAAAAACACTCAAAACATAGCTGCGGTAAGCAATTTATTTTCTAAGAAGTAGTAATGAGAATAACTGCTTTTGGATTTAAGTACTACTGATTGGGGATGGAGGCTGGAGAGGCTTTCTAGAGAATTCCAACGAGATGAGAAGATTGTGGGTGGAAAGCGGTCTTGCCAGAAGAAGAAAAGCACGAGGAAAATACTAGGGGGAGGAAAGTCCCAAATATTAAACTGTTGAGAACAATTGTATAGAGAAATCAAATGATGCCATTATCAAGGGAGGTTAGAAGGAAGTTTCTTTTTTTCCCTCTTTCTTATTTGAAAAAATTAACAGTAGTGTAACAGCAATAAGAGGAGGAAGAGGACGATGAGGAGGAGTAAAACATAGACTTTTTTAAAAATTGAGAACAATCTAGGGAAATGCTCCTACCGATATTTTGGTGGGGTTAGAAATTGCTGTAGTCTCCTTAGTAGGAAATTCAGAAAAGCACATCGAAAGCTTTTAAGCTATTCGTGAAGTTAAGCAAACGATTCCATTCTGAGATATTTATCTTACAGGAATAACCGTGAAAACAGGTAAAGATTTATTTGCAGGGAACTGTGTTATAGTTTCTTGTGAACATTCTAACTGGAAAAAGAAGATAAATCCCCAATACTATCAGCGTGATTAAATTATACTCAAGCCGGTAGCCGAGATGTCCATCACAGCCGAGCTTGAGAGTGGTTGTTACTTTTGTTACATCATTGAGTGAGAGGCAGAGAGGGGCAAGATGAAGCCTGCGCTGTCATCATAAATACATGTCATATACTTCAATATAATATTGTAGAAGGCTAATTTAATAGGCTAATATTTAGTTACACTGACAGATGTCGACAAAATAAAGACTAAAAAGTAGAGCAAGTTATAAAAGATCCTATTTAGCGGCATTTCTGCATATCTGTACTGAATACACAACTGAGTGAGATGTAGATTCTCAACTATGAACAGGCAAGTATTTCAATTCCCATCTTTTTGGGTTTTTTTTTTTTTTCCCATCTTTTTGTTTAGCAATTTTCCTAAGCTTTGTATGGTGAGACTGTAGTGCTTGTAATTTATAATAAGATTAGAAAATGATTTAGCAAACAAGTGGAGCAAAAGATATTATTGATAAAGTTCCCGAAACTTGATATGCCTTTGTGTGGTGGAAAAAAATGAATATGTCTTCTTCCTATTATTTAATTTAACATGTGATATAATAAACTACTTCACCAAAAAGGAAGTGAGGCATAGTGGAAAAAAGTGGTTTGGTGTCACACAGATCTTGGGTTTAGTCACAGCTTCACGTCTCTTGAGCTACATCCTGAGTGAAGGAATTACCATGTGAGTCTCAGCCTTGTCCTAGGAAGATGAGAACAGGGACACACATGTTATGTGGCCAACACAGCGCTTATTCCAGAAGCCATCCCCCACATCCCTGAGGAAACATGGTCGGGCCATGGAGTTAACTGAGTATTAAAATACACATTCTACCAGAAGTAGCAATTTTCCATCAGGGACAAGGCAAGAAAAATAATTTCTAAATCTTAAACAAAACAAAACAAAACAAAAACCTCTGAGAAATATAAAGTCAGTTAGATTTTACTGGTTAAAATAATCTCTCTGAAATTTTGTTCGTGAATAATTACAGCAAAGGACTACGAAGAGAATGTGTGTGTGGTGTGTGTATGTTTTGTGTGTTTTCATCGCTCTACCTCTTTAGTCAAATCAAAGGAAAAGGAAGCTAATTTGTCAGCTTAGAGAATCACACTAAGCCAAGTTATACTTTTTCAACAAATACAGCCCCAAGTAATTATTTGTTTGGTTTCTAATTACTTCTATTTGCTACATAGTATTCCATTCTGCTTTGAAACAGTATTTTCTTTTTTGGAGTCTAGGTTGGAGGTAGGCAGATGAAGTAGCTTGAAATATTTTGAGCATACCTTTAAAAAGCATATTTGGAAGGTCTCCAACTTCATTTTACGAATGTCTCTAGGTATAAACAGAAACATTTGCATACCCCAAAGCCCACAAACATTTCCCCGGAGCCACTTGTGCATGGAGAGCTTCAGTCTAGTTCCTGAAGGATACAGCAGGCAAAACAGGGGCACTCACACGGTCAACTTCAAAGAGAGGGTTTGGATCAATACCCACAACAAAAATGGAACCAGAAATTAAAAAAGCTCTTCTTCCTGTGCCTTCTGCGTGTGGCCAGCGAAGCTCCCTGCCTCGGCTTCCTCTGTGCTCTCCATATTTGAATTTGAACAGTGTTTTTCTTTTTCTTTTCCTTTGAATGGACTGTCGAAATTTTAACTTTGCTAGAAGAGCATACATAAGGCAAGTCGAACTAGCACAAAATCCAGGAAGGGGAAATAGCGTTGTCAAAGTTGACAGAGTCAACAATTGTCTTCTGGGAATTAAACAATTCTGGGCCAGGACAGTCTTTAGAGGGGGAAATGGGATTTATAGGTATAGCATTATCATTCTTCTCATTATGCCCCTTTTTTGGAATTGATAAAAAACAGACAATGTAGACTAAAGCTGTCCCTTTAAAATAAATTGCCCTTTGAGTCAGTCTGTTTATCTTACAGAACTGTGGGAAAAAAAAATATCTTCATTAATGTTTTGTATCTCTGGGCCCCATTTCCTCTTATCTCGAAGTAGAAATGTTGTGCTTCTAGCATTCGCATTCAGAAAGTATATAGATAAGAATTCCACCCTCCAGTCTCATTTATTGCAATTGTATTTAAATGCACAGTTTAATTAGCTGTACTGAACCCCCTTCTTAATCCTCTTTGAAGTGGTAAAGTCTCATTGTATTGGTTCAGCTAATTTCATAGTCATAGCCTCATTTTTGAGCTTTGTAAAAATCTAAGAGTCTGAAAGCCTCCTGTGATCGCTAAGAAGTCTAGATATTTGGTCCTCAGAGAGTATTTTGTTCAATGAAGGATGTGGAGTTTATTGCCTTGAATTTGAGCTTCAGTTATAGCATCTGATTATTTTTCTCCAGCTTCTCTTTGAAAAATTAGTTTTTCCACATAAGAAAGAAAGGATAGGATACTGAGATAGACCTGTTCATAACAGAGCATTATTATGTGTCACAATATCCAGGGAAGAAGAAGGAGAGTAGGGGCAATGTTATGAGATTTTTAGAGTATGCTAATTTTATAAGCATACTTATGGGGATAGCAAAATATTGATGACATTTCACAGAAAATGTTACACCGAGGCTTGGCAAACACCAATAAGGTCAGAGCAAAGCAGCGTGAATGCGGGATTGAGAAAATGGTAAGATTGTGTATGTCTAGGGCATGATCTCCAATACGATCAATAAAACCACCAAAGACGCTACGCAAGCCTAGAGATGGGTTCATCTCATATCTAATCTGATGCCTTTTTTTGAGCATAAATAATTAGGTATATTTACCCTGTAATATTTGGTATTTACTGTGCACTTCTTGAGTCCCTAGTGGCTTGAAATATAATTTGCAAAGAGAAAAACAACAGAAATTACTAAGATGCTCGAGCATAATGTAAGTATTTTGATGAAGTGCAACAGAAATTGTGCCCAGCAGTTATCGTATGTTCCTCTACACTCCCCAGCCTCCACTGATGTTAAATTTGAAGCAAATTCTGATCAGTGATCTATGACCAAGATGGAAATATGTCAATTCTGGCCTGAAGCAGTTCAGACTCACCCCCACCCCTTACCCCTTTCTCTCCTTCTGTGCATCTCTTCTTCGCACTTTGCAGGTTTTGGCTTCTAGAGGGCCTTTAATAAGATGAGGAGGCAGGGCACTAACCTCCCAAATTAACATATACATGAGCAAGAAAAACCTGTGTGTGTAAAATGCAGATATTTAAATTCAATCATGTGAACAAATCATTAATTTTAATATTCAGAAACTGTAAGTTACAAAACAGCCCCATTAGTGTAGAGATAATGAAAAATATTGACATTTTCCTCTTTCTTAAGTCCCTTTTTATATGCCTTGACCTTCATGGTGCTCTAAATCTAGAACTTACCAACATGATCAGTGTGCTGAGATAGCAGTTTACCTAGTTTACTGGATCCGAAACCTGAGTTCTCAGGCAAGACATCGGTCATAAGCAGCCTTGACAGCTTACCCTGAGTGCTGTGAGAATATTTACCTGATTGAAGAGTTTCATGATGTGAAAAAGGCGGAGAAACACCGATGACTAGGAATTAGGGTGCACCGGTCTGATAGCCCTATATTCCCACACTTTTACACTCTCCCTCCCCCAAATTCTTCACCCAAGTGTGTTATTGTTTTCTCATAATCTGAGAAAGAACTGCTGAAATCATTGGTACTGTTAGCAAATACAATTTTTGTTGAATGAATAAATAAATGTGCATTTAAGACACTTCTGCATATGTACCTCAGTACCTTTGCCAGTGGGGGAAGGTTTCCTAGCAACCCTTCAAACCTTCCCAAATTGAAGCTCAAATGCTATTCCTGAATTTTTCTGATAAAAAGAGAAAACTGAAAATTTGCAGCTGAACTCTGCTGAAGTATGGTTCAATGACATAAGCCCAGTATTTGACTATGTATCACAAGAAGCTAAATTATAATTCCTTTTATGTATCCAGTGTTTACCAGAAGTCATGAACTCTGTTTATCTATATTTGCTTATTTCTTTCCAAATCCTTTTGAGGTAGATATTTTTATTTTCCCTATTTTACAATTGCAAAACTTCCATTTCAATTGTAAACTTCAGTTGAGAAACTTCAGCTTGCTTGAGGAGCTTGGATTGGCCAGTTAGTGGAAGGACTCAGGCTACTGACACTGAACTGTGCTACCTCTTCTTAATAGGCTGATGGTGAAGTTCCCAGCTTTAGCTTTGTATCAGTCTGTGTAGTGCCGTCCTCTACCCTACTGCCAAAACTGACTACAAAGGAAACAACTCTCGAACTACCTCCAAGTGTTCAGAAGAGACGTGACTGGAGTGTTAGGAGTTTGTTGGTTCAGCTCAGATCTCTTACTTGTTAATAAAAGCTATGCTGTTATCTCATAAAATACATGCCTACTATCTCACCACCTTGTTCATCTGACAGATGACCCCATTCACAAGAAAGGATTTCAGTATTTGAAAAAATAATAAAAATCCTCCAGCAAATCCAGTATTCTACACAAATATTTTGGCATATAAATCATCTTGATGAGGCTCAAAAATATATAAACCTCCTTACCCCCCAAATCAACTTGTCGAATATCAATAACAATTGCAATTGTTAAAATAACAAGGCCATTTATGATGAATAATGACCGTACATGTTAAAAGAGACAGCAGAGTGAGTAGATAATCAGAATCCATTCTCATTAGAAAGATCTATGGAAGGAACTTAAGTGAAAAACCTTAGCTTGTGTAATGCTTCATGGTAATTAATAGCAAATGATAACAATTTGTAGCAATTAAGATTGAACACATATACCTAATTTGCAAATGAGTTTATTACTTTGAATGAATTTATTTTCCTAAGAGTCTGGAAATGGAGACTCTTGGGTTCTTCTTACCATTCTCTTCCTTTTCTGCTGAGAAAATTGTGAAGTATCAAATGATCGGTCAAGTTGGAGCTGAAAAACAGCTTGGAGATCATTCTAGTATAGTTGTATGGCACTGCAGATGAAAACTTTGATGCTCTGAGGAGACCAGCCCACTCTTTTATTCAAAGAGAAGACCACCAATTATGAGACAGGAAATGTCCTAGAACACCAGCAAGGTGAACTATCTGGAATCCTATAGGGCGTGTTGGATCACTGAACGGATACCACGCTGTGAGTGGGCCTCGTGGCCGGAAACCCAGTACAAGCTCCGAGTCCTTTCTAGACATTGACATTAGAGGTATACGATGACAGGCAATCTTACATTAAGGAGCAATGTAATGTACACTTGTGAAAACTGTCAGAACTGTCTTCTAAGGTTGATTTTGAGGAGTATTTTATTCTTCCATCTCCCGCTCTGAAATTCATCGAAGCTGAGAATGTCCCTTGAATTATATTCTGCTTTTCCCTGGAGGAACACCTGAGAAAGTTAATAAACCCTTGAGATTAGGCAAGTGGAGAGGGAAGAAATATGAAATAAAACAAAACAAAGAAGTCATATAAACAAATTAATTAATTGTCTGGAAGTGGAATGCATGCATGTAATTTTGCTCTCGTCAAAGGAAAATTGAAGTTCGTTACACTCACTGACTGAGTTAAAAGCTCCTGCCTGCACGGTCACCAAGAAACAAGTGTGCTGTGAGTGTGAAGCATGGATCGGTTGCAGCATCAATTAAAATGGAAATTCATTATTGAAACCTCCAGACTAAAAGGTTGTTTGGTGCTTTATACTTAGAGCTTGAGAGGAGGCTTTTCTTCTCCTATTTTCAGGGTTTTTTTGTTTGTTTGTTTTGTTTTGTTTTTTTCTTCTCCCCTTCGTTGCTAATCGGACCCATTGGGAACATTCATTTCAAACTTACAGTAGTAAGCATTATACTTTTTAGTGACGAATTGTATTAATACCTGTCAGACATTGAACACATTCAGTATGCCAGGCACTCCATATACTTTATCATCTTTAATCTTCAGAGCAATTGTGTAGCGAAAGCTATCAGTCGGAGGCACTTGAGAAAACTGAAGCTCGTGGAAGTAAAATTGAGCAGCTGCGAAGTGGCGACACCAAGAACGTGAGACCAGATCTCTGGTCTCTGCTGGTATCACAGAGACGAGCTAGGGCAGATCTGCGGTACTGAGTTAGCGTGCCCCTCTACCCAGGGGCACGGGTATGCTCTGTGTGCCCAGGCCAGGCATTGTGTACCCGGGGCATGTGGTCATGCTACCCAGGGCCCAGGGGAGTTGTGGGAGGAGTGGGATGCACACAACACATGGGGGCCCTTGTGCTCCCCAAATGCGTAAGAGCCGAATGGGCGTGTGTGGAAGCGTGTGGCCTGAGAAGAGAGTGTGTTTCAGCTCTGTGCCGTCTTTCTCCGAGGGGGTTTACTTAAGGAGTTAAAATTCAGAAAACAAAAGGATGGAAATGAAGTGCCTATTCATGACCTCTCCCAGAATCCTGCTGTCTATTAAGACTGTATGGAAAGGTGGGAAGAATAAAAAGGAGAATGAGAGTAAAAAATACATAGAAGATCCAAGTATATAAGAGCAATGACTACATCACAACTCGTGGCGGAAACATGGTGGTGTCCGGAGGGTGATTGAAAGTCCTGGAGCCAGAGGAAGGTGATGGAAAGAGTTTGGTCTTGAATCAATGGGAAACAAATTCACATCCTGTCACTGTCACTTCTTAACTGTGTGGCCCTGTATGGGTGACTTATTTTCTAAATGTCAGTCTATCTATAAAATGTAGAAGATTCCTGAAGAACAACATGAGGATGAGATTATATTTCTTAGGATATCTGATACTTGTAAGTCAATGCTTAAGTGATTTCCATCTCTAATTTCAATGTCAGGTATATTCCAGGTCCCTGATATATATAACTCATTTTGTTTATACCATGACCCTAGGAGAATGGTGTCTCCATTTTATAGTGGATGTTCCTGAGGCTCTGAAAGATTAATAACACACCCCTGACCATCCAGCTAGAAAGTAATAGTGGCATGGATGGCACTGGTGGTGCACACTTGTAATCCCAGCACTCTGGAATTCTGAGAAGAATAACCGCAAGTTTAAACTCAGCCTGGGCAGTTTAGTGGCTTACCAAGAACGTGTTTCAAAGCTTAAAAAGGACTAGGGATCTTGCTCAGGATGAAGGCCCTGAATTCAATCCCTTGTACTGAAAGAAAGAGAGAAAGAGAGAGAGATGGAAGCAAAGGGAAAGAGTAAGGGAGGGAGAGACAGAGAAAGAGAAAAGTAAAGAGAAAGGGAGAGAGGAAGAGAAAGGGAGGGACAGAAAGAAGCAGACACTGAACTAGAATGTCTAGCTCTGGAATTCGTGCTATGAACACTACTCCCCTGCCTTCCCCTCCGCTCTTCAAATTTCACTTGATCAAAGCCGGAAGCTATTGCAAGGACTTCCTGTGCTTGTTTTATGAGCTGCCTGAAATTGGTCTAGGACAGAGCCCTGTCTATATAAACAGATATTATTAACAGATGATGCAGTTACTATTTAGTTTTCTCTTTCATTTATGCCTCATTCATCCTGTTTTAGCCTTGCTACATGGGTTTCATTTAAAATGCTGAGGAATTGCTTATGTTTCCCCCTTCCTTTATGTTGGTATCCAGAAAAACTAGAGAAAAGATAAGAAAAATGATGCTGAACTCATGAATTGTTTGAAATTATCCTCTGTAATGGTGTGCCTTCTGGTAAAAATAAAAATAAAATGTCACTTCTAGGAGACAAGGTATGTTTTCTATGTCTGCTTTCTCTACGGCTGTGTATACAAAGACCTCCACCCCTTCCACTGCCCGTTCCCTGGTCCCTCATATTCTTACCTGAGATCCCGATATTCCTCTCTTTAGCTCTCAGTGCCTTACTGTTTTCTGGAGGTTCATCCTTTTTCCCAAAATTCTGCTTACACTTGGCAAAACCCCTGAAAATTGGTCATAGGTATGAGTAGGGATTAGTGAGATGAGGAAGAAAGGAAAATGTCCAGGGCTTGTATTAAACAACTACGATTCTAATAAATACAGTCTGTCCAGGTTTTGGGAAATATTCTGTGGTCTCCAGGATAGTCCGTCTACCCTTAAATAAGTCAAAGATGCTTTGAAAAGCTTACTTTCAAGAATAAGGAAATACAAAACAACTCTCTAAATAAAAGAAATCATTTATTCAGTCTTTTATTCATTCAGCTCACATTTTTATGTGCCGGGCAGTGTACATATACATTTTAGAGGAACAAATGTATGACCCCTGTCCTAAGGGAGTCACATCCTAGGTGGTTGACAAGCATCTGAATCAGGGGCATAGTACAGGAATAGCCTGTATGGATGAAAGCCCAGTCGATGGATACTCACGGGAGGGCGTATGATTCCGATTGGGGTCCAGGAGGGCTTCTCAGCCAGGTGAGTTCGGAACTGAGTAGTAAAGACACATAGGAGTTTGGAGCAAACAATGTTTTTCCTTGAGAGATTGGCATGAGAAAATGAGTGGTTCTGCATGACTTGAAAAGGGTGTATTAGTTTTTTTATAACATAAATCATCACAAATGTGGTGGATTAAAATATAAAAAATTCTTTTCTTACAGTTCTGGAGCTCAGAATTTAAAACTCCAGATTTTATCAGCATTGGTTCCTTCTGGAAATTCTGAGAGGGAATCCTTTCATGCATCTCTGCCTACTTTTTCTGGTGACTGTGAGAATCATCCCACCCCGCTCTGCTTGTTGTCTCATTGCCTTCTCCTAGTATGTGCTTTTCTCTTCCCAAGCCTTCTCTTCTATGGGCAGTTGTTATTGGTTTTAGGGAACCACTATCCAGGATGACATCTAAAATCCTTAACTGTATCTTCAAAGTCCCCTTTTCCAGATAAGGTTACATCAGTGTATTCCTATGTATGTTATCTTTTGAGGAACCACCATTCAATCCACCACAAATGCAAAGAAAAGTTACAAACCTGATGAAGTAAAAAGGAGGAGGACCCAGATCCCCCAAACCCTTGTGTATCTACAGAGAACTGTAGACTTGATCTTGAAAGATGTGAGGAGTTATGGGTACTTTAATTGTGCAATTGACATCTATTCCTGGAAAACACTTCGTTATACTCTCAGTGTCTTGAAAGACATCAGAAACCCCGCCCATGGTTGATGGAGTTGAATATATTGAACTTAGTACTCGTTGCAAAGAAGGAGAACACCAATGGAAACTGTAATACCTCCTGTAGAAAGGTAGACAGTGTTACAAAAACCTGTAATAGCATTTGATTATGATCATGTGATTGGGGGATGGGCCAAGGAAGCCTGGTGTGCTGTAGATTGGAGACAGTGAGAAAGGAGGAGCAATTCTAAAAATGGATGTCTCAATAAATCTTATCTGTCTGGAGAACAGACCACAGTGAAGAGAAACTTGTAATTGGTGGCCTAGACAATGTGACTTTTGCTATTTTAAGAGTGGAGCTGTGACTTCTATGCTTGGACAAAGTTAAGAAGCAGCCTTGCTTTGTCTCATTTCCTCATGATCTCTGGGTAGCCTTATCTCACATTACTATTCTGTGACGTCATCGTACATGCCTAATAGGACAGTAATGTAATCTAGCTGTGCCCGGTCACGTTCTAGATGCTGAGGATTGTGTGCCGCTCTTTTTTTTTTTTTCTTTTTCCGTACCAAACTATGAAAACGGCCGTACATACCTTCAGTCTCCCCACAGGACCCAACCCAACAATCATTCCTGTGAAAAGAGACCTGAATTCCCCTTTTCAGGCCCCTCCGTTCCTTGTCCAGTGATGTTCCATGTATTTAACTATTAGAAGTGAGTCAAGATCAGCTCTCCTAAATGAAAAATAAACAAGTGTCAGAACCCCATACACTCATTTGGTAAAGGTCCCTTCAGAACGGGCCGCTTTCAGTTTAGAGATTTATTTTTTTAAAGAATGAAAATATATGAAAGGGTCACAGAAGAGCAGAGGCAACTAACAATACTATGCAGCGGGTTTCTCCGCGAGGAAAGATGAAAAGCGTGGGTGCCATTTTCAGTTTGGAAAAAATAAGCCAAATACGATACAGCGGGTGTTTCTGGAAATGACTAATGACGGAAGGGTCTCCTCTGACACTGCCATACTTTCAAGGAGAAAAGAATTCTGTAAAAATTGAAGACAGAGATGCTATTTGAAAGGAAATATTTTCCTCCTCTACTATATAATTAGCCAGAAGCACCGACCTCTTTTCAGGGCAAATTGCTAAGCACGATGATTCTGGCAGGTATCACTCATACCTGCAAACCCTCCATAACCTAAATGCAGCCAGTTGTCATTGTCCGAAGCATCAAATGACGGCCAGCTCAGGTCATACGCATTCCTCAGACATATTGCTTATGAGATGCAACATGGGTGTTTGGTGCCTCCGATGACACAGTGCAGCATCCTCTTTATTTGATTAGGGGTCCGGTTGTGTACAGAGTCTTCTATCCTTGACACCCAGTGCCTGTTTTCCTCCTGGCATTCTATTGGAGGAATCCCAACCACAGTTAGAGATGGCCTGAAGCTTCCCAGTGTTCTCCACCTTCCAGGTCAGCTTGTTTATACTCGAAGCTCTCTGACAGAGAGATGGGTGTGCTAACAGGTTCAGGGGCTGCGGTTTCTCTCGGAGAGATGCCGGTGGGTCCTGTGGCTCCTTGGGTGTCAAGGGGATTCGGTTTGTGTTTGTCGTGACCCTGACATAAAGCACGAGCTGGAGGCGTGGCTGTGTTTGACATGACACACTTGGAACAGGGCAGCTTAGACCTTGAAAAAACTGGTGCTAATGCAGAGGTGCAAAGGCACATTGCAGACAGAGGTTGCAACTCAGATTTCTGCAGGGGCCAGACAAGTGATGTGCCCATGCGCAGGTGGCGAATTGGAAAGTACAGGCCCCAGCTAGATAGGGCAGACAGCGGGAGAACTTACCTCCTGCTGACTATGACCAGGCCGGGATGTGAGTCTAGAGTTGTCAACTTTCCAAGAGAAGCCAATTGTTCAGTGTGTAGATTAAACTCTTGATTTGTAAATGCCGGCATCCAGTTAAAGCCCTTAGCCCAGAAAGCCAACAGTTTGCTTTGTGGGCTACCATTTTGCAGGCTTGAGCTAATGGCGCTGGTTTCTTTGCTACCCAATGTGAACAGAGAAGTTTTGTGGACTCAAGAATTAAGACATCCTAAATTCCCTTCCCCAAATTGAAAACACATAAAAAAAGGTAGGCAACGACAATGAAACTAGTTTTCAAATGTCACAGTACTACCGTGAGGTGAGACTAAAGGTACTAAATGAAGGACACCACAGAGTTTTTTGGTTTTGTTTTGCTTTTGGTGCCGGGGATCGAGCTTAGGGCCTTGCGCTTACTAGGCAAGTGCTCTACCACTTGAGCTAAATACCCAGCCCTGGAGCAGAGATTTTAGTCTTGCCTCTGTAACTATACACAGTCACAGCATGCAGGTACCATGGACACCACAGGAATAGCCCCGCACTAGGTACACGAACTACAGAGAGCAGAAGTTCTCTCTCTGCCTTTGAAAAAACTGAGTTTGTTGAGAGTATTATGATCCATGTTCTGGAGCAGTTAGGAAAAGCTACCAGGATCACCTGTGCGTGAGTGTAGATGGGCCTTCGGAGAGGAAGATGATTCAGTTTCCTTCTTTAAAGCAGCTCTTCTTAATAACTGTCAAAGGGGAAGAGAGGAAGAAGCAGCATAGTTACTGCTTCTATTAATGTCATTTCTGTTGGAGGAGATGGAATAGCAAAAGGCAAAATCAGTAGGAAGTTGTGCCCTTGCAGGTCCTGGACTTCTAGATGTTATGACACGTTGAGGAAAAAGTAGTTCTTGTAAGGCACTGATTGTACAGAGAGCAGTGGATTTGGGTGGTTGTGTGAATTAAAATAATGTATCTTCTATGTCACCCTCCCGAGAACCATTGCTCAGACAAGTCTCCAAGTTTGGTCCCTGGCCTTCGGCATCAGTCAAAACTTGCCGAAAATGAATTTTCATGGTCCTGATCCTGGACCTATTGAATCCGACACTTTGGAGCTGAGTCCCAGCAGTCTGTATTTTAAGTATTTCTTCCAGTTGATCCGATGCAGCCAATCCTGTTGTTCTTGGACGGGGGAAAGCTCAGAGGCCTGGAGATACTCACAGTCTCCTTCAGCCAGGAAGCCTGGTCACTGAGCTGAGGCTGTGAGCCCCACGCTGGCACAATCATAGATGCACTTGTTGAGTTCTTGGGTTTTAGTTCTATTTCTTTCCCCTTGTTTGTGCATTTATTCTCTACTTGCTTTTGTTTTGTCTTCTTTTTCATCCAAGTTTTGTATTAATTTTCTTCTGCTGCTGTAATGAATTACCACAAATTTCAGAACTTAAGATGACACAAGTGCTGTACCTTATAATTTAGTGGTTAGGGGTCCAACACAAGTTTCTCTGGATAAAATTAAGATGTCAGCAGGTATAATCACTTTCTGGAGTCTCTAGGGTACATCTGTTCTTGTCTTTTTTGGCTTCTGAAAGCCACCTGCTCTCTTTTGCTCGTGGTTTCCTTCCCAATAAGTTGGAAAGTTGCTTTACAAGGCCACCGACATTAGGCTGATTCTTCTTTGTCGGGACCTGTGATCACTTTGGGCGTGCGTGGATAAGTCAGGCAGGATATGCCGCCTCCTGTTTTAGGGGGGAGGTTGCTGGGGATTGAATTTAGGGCGTTGCATTTGCTAGGCAAGCGCTCTACCACTGAGCTAAATCTCCAACCCCCTGCATCCTCTTTTAAGGTCAGTTACCAGCAACTTTAATTCCAATGTGTCATGGAAGGATATTCACAGGTTTTAGAGTTTAAAACATCGCTGTTTTTGGCATCAGAGACCAAAGCTCTGCCTACCAAAGTGATTATGTTTGGAGACATGTTTTAACATCAGGAAACAGAGTCTAATAAATTATAAAAGTATGTACAAATATGGTATGTGATCTCTTCATCCATGCCAATAAGCTCTCTTTCTCTAGCCCAGAGAGGATGTATATTAACTTTCTTGTTCTTGAAACCAGATACCCAACACCCACAATTTAAATGAGAAAAG
The DNA here is from genome assembly GCA_004026905.1 of Hystrix cristata. Classification (NCBI taxonomy): domain Eukaryota; kingdom Metazoa; phylum Chordata; class Mammalia; order Rodentia; family Hystricidae; genus Hystrix; species Hystrix cristata. The sequence goes on along the minus strand of PVJO010029037.1, from coordinate 2,551 downwards.
GTACAACTTTGCTCATGGTTTCAGGAGATTCAGTCCATGGTGTGCTGGCTCCAAGGAAGAAACATCATGGTGGAAGTTCGTGGTAAAGCAAAGATACCCCTGGTCAGCAGAGCAAGAGAACAGTGCCAGAGAGGAAGGGGCCAGGGGCCAGATATAGACTTCAACATCACACCTGCACAACCCACCCAGATACACAAAGGAGTATGCTTTGCTAATTTCCTAAGTGGTTCCAAGTCAATCAAGTTGACAATTAATCTTAGCTGCAACAGATAATGTAATATTAAGTGGTAAAGACAAGAGTATTGCAGTCACACACAACAAAATTCAAGACTGACTCTGATATAATTGTTGAGATGTTACAAAAATTTGAGCCTAAATATTCCTTTGTTCCAAAACAGAGAAAATACTTTCCTAGTAGGACCACTTTACTTAAGCAAAATAATACCAATGTGCCAGAAACATAATAGAGATCTAATAAACAATATTATTATTTCCCACAACTCTGAGTTCCACTTCAGTTATCCTAGATAAACCTAATTAAGGAAACCAACTCTGGTGCTTTAGTGTTGCCATCAATGACGAGTGATAAACCAAGGGTATTATTTTAAGCATATGTAAGATGTTTGAGTTTCAAAGTTGAAAAAGTTATTTGTAAATGCAAAATGTGTTCCATAAATAGGTAATATGGTGGTACCTCAGTTCACAAACTTAATTCTTCCCGTGATTCATGGAAAGAATTAAATTCATGAACCGAGGCACCACCGTACTGCCTTATTTTACGGAGTAACAAGGGAAATAAGATGAGTATAAAAAAGAAGATTCAGAGTTAACCCAGAATTAAGAAAATGAATTCTTACTGTCAATATAAGTCTACCAAATGCAAGTGCAAGTAGTGGATAGATTTTCTTTTCTACTAGATTTACTTTCTGATATATAAGTTCATCACCCAAGTCAGGACTATTCATCAAGCCATTGTCTATCAACAACTCCAGGTGAAGTCCAACAGGCTGCGTGTTTATTACTCTTAAAAGGCTGAAGCTCATTTGCCTCTAGCCTTGTGGAGAGGAGCTGATTGAGACACAAAGAAGAATGGAAATGCCCCATGCAATGGCTATTTATTGCAGTCAAGCTTGACTAATACAGAGGTGTAAGATAACCAGAAAAAGCTCCAGCTATGGCTGGAAATCAAAGAGTGATCAAGTAATCCTTTAATTTATTAACTTCCAGCTTAATGATCCAATTCCCCTTTATTCATTCAACAAACATTAGTTGAACCCCTTCTGTAGACCATGTTCTGTACAAGGCTATAGAAAACACTGTGCCAGTGCTCATCTTATCCACACTCACATCCACACATTCAGTCTGAAACCATTTAAGATTAAATAAACTCTTATTTTTAAAGATTAGGTGTGCTTGTAAAACATCAGTACTTACATCCTGTAGTGGGAAATCTTTCAGTAGCCTTTTTCTGAGGGTGTTGCCATGCACAGTACTGTATTACTCCATCTGTCTTCTTTCAACATTTGGCAGAATGAAGAGAATACATTGTGCTTGGCCTCCAGAAACTTACAACCCAATAGTAACAATGCTGTTATCACCACAGACACTAGACATACTGAAAACTGAATGGAAATATTGAAGACTCTAAACCCAGTTAACAAGCCAAAGCTCGCTTCAGATTATACTGACATTATCCATTCCTTTATTGATTAAACGAGGGTCCTCTCGAGTTGGAAGAGAAAATCATAAGCTGTGATGTCCTGGTTGGAGGCTCTTGGGTAATCTGGGAGGCAGCAGGCACAGCTGGCAGTGGCCAGCCCTGCCGCATACAAGTACCCAGAGGTGGTCAGGGTCACAGGGCGGAAGACAGCGAGGAGGGAACCTGTCAGAAGGCGGGACGCCTGGGTGGCGGGGGGAGCATAAGTTCACTGATTCACTGGAAGCCTTGTACATTCCCTAAACACCAAGGGCACCTGTTATCAAATGGAGATTTTTCTGTACTCAATAGATGCCTTCCAGAGATAACTGTAGAGTCTTCAACGACTTATTGTTTTGAAGTTTCGCGGCCAGGGACTCCTCTCTTTCTGTGGAGTGTGGTGGGACTGCAGCTTGTATGCTTTTGACTTACGTGATCTCCAGGACACAGTGGAGGACTAGGTGGGAGGTGGTGCTGAAAGAGAAAGTGCAAGTAAGAGAACACCGGAGAATAACTGAAATAGTGTGGCACATCTAAGCACCAGTTGTTTCGGAGAGCTTGTACCTGGAAGTTAAGGTGAATGGGAGGTTTAAATCTGCCGAGCCCCTAGTTTCTGCATTTCTGCAGGCCTTTTAAGACATTAGCATCTCTCCTCTCTCCATGGGGTGTAAGTCTGATCCTTAAAGATGTGGTACATATTTTTCATGCAACATGGTCCCTAAACACAACTAAATAACTTCATCTGGTGACCAAGCAAAGATACAAAGAAATGTCTGCCAAAGACAAAACGCCAATATTATGTTTACTGAATGACGACAGTGTGCTGCATTTAATGGACCAGTTAAGAGAATTTCA
>PVJO010029036.1:0-17295 GCA_004026905.1 Hystrix cristata | reverse complement strand
ACAAACTGAGACGGCACCTTCACTCATGATGACATCAAGAAAACCCAGCTGCTGCCTCATAGAAGGCATAGAAAGCTTTGCATCTTTTTCCTTTAAGCCCGCCTGGGATTTCCATCCCCCACATGCTGCCTCCCTTACACTGGAATGTAAGAGTGGGAGTCTTGTTCGTGTGTCACTGGCCTCCATTTCCTTCTGCTGAGGTGAGCTCAGGAGTTGCCAAGGATGATACACGGCACACAAATAGTAACTGGAGGAAAAAAACACATGCATGTGCACGTGCACGCACACACACATACACACATGCACACAGTATGGATAGGACAGCCAGGAAATAGAACTAATACAAAAAGATCCCTGCAATATTCCAAGCTGCTTCTGGATCTTTGGGTTAAAATCAGAGAACACATGAAGTATTTTTGACTCTTAAGCTTATTCTTGGAAGGCAGGGTAAGATCAGGTCCCAGACAGGAGTAGGAGCTCTTGATAAGAACAGAGCTTTATTTTTCCTGGTGGGATCTTGCTAACTCCAGCTCATCCGGCAGGATTCTGTGGTGGGTAAATAAAGATCAGAGGTACAGACCCCGCAGGGGGCAGAACATCCTAGTGTCTGCAAAAGAGAACTGGAAAGAGTTCCCAGAACCAGAAACCTCTAATTTAGGTTATTTTTAGATTTATTTTATTATTACATAATATGTGCACATATCTATAGGACACAACATGATATTTTGATATATATACATGTTCTGTAATGACCAATTCAGGCCGGTTAACATATTTATTGCCTCAAACATTTATCATTTCTTCTTCTCTAGCTATTTTGAAATATACTGTACATTATTATTAACTATAATCCTAGTTATGGATTATGGAACACTAAAATACATTTCTTTTGTCTTACTGTAATTTTATATGCCTGAGCACATTCTTTGTATCCCTCTGTTCCCTCCTGGACCATGCTCTGGTTACTCGTTTTGGTTTTCTCCCTTCCTTGCAGCTTAACCTGCTCACCTGACTTTATGTGTTTTCCCTTTTTTTGTGCTCAAGTTCTACAATGCCAAGATTTGCTTACGAGAACATTGATTGTGTCCAAAGAGGAATTCATTTGCAAGTTTCTGCCACATTTAAGCAGATTTAGGTTGTAACAGGGTGTGAATGGATTTTAGTATGAAGGAGCTAATTAACTTCTGGGAATATTTTAGTTCTGTCTTTCTGTTCTGTAAATTATCTTTTCCACTTTTCAGTTTTTATTTTTATTAGTACATGTTTGTGATACATGAATACATTCCTTCAGGGCAATTGATACATATAATGACATTGAAAACTCATCCTAATACCAGGATTTGATTTATTTTAAAGACTTCCAATTTAAGTTGAAACAATAAAGTAATCTGAGGGTCTTGTGCAATGGAGGATGTTTGAGAAATTTGAATTTTAAACCCTGGCAAGATTAAGAATGCTGGCTAAAATGTCGATATCACAATCTTCACCAGTACCATGAGCAGTTTAGGGAGGAGAACTATGATTGTAGGACAATGTAGAGTAACTTAGTGGGTAAGAATATGGATTCTGATTTAGAACATGAGGGAAAAACCCTGATGTTTCTGGTTCCAGCACGGAAATGTGGTGTCATAAACTGTTAGCTCTCTATGCCTCACTTTTCTCTTCTGTAGCCCGGGCATACTAATACCCACCTGACTGCATTATTGTGTAAACTAAATGAGGTAGTATATATATATGTAAATATAGATAAGCAGAGTACAACTACTGGAATAATTCTAGGCCATTCGTTAGGAATATATGTAGAACTTTGCTTCAATAAGCAAAACAATGAATTCCCACGGGACTCGGAGGCATCAAATTCGAGAATCACTGCTATAAATATTTTTAAGTAAATTTTTATGGTCCTAGTGCCTCTTTGGCACAAGCGTGAAACTTTTAGAATTGAATGAAAAGTTTGGAATTTCCAAAGTAAGCTTCTTTAAAAATGCAGGAATTGAACCTGCAGCATAATGAAGAAAGTGGTTTTAAACTTTCATAAAACCAGTGAGTATTCAAAGTTCGGTGATCCGTGGCCTCCTGTCTTGCCTGCATAATGCTGTGTTCAAATGGTGTTTCTACTCCTTTTATCCTTTTCTATTTTCCTCTCAAATCCCCTTTCCATCCATGATTACTTTATCCCTTTGCCATTCTGTATTCTTTTCCTCTTTTAATGGTTAGTTCAAGCATGCTTCTCTGATTGAGCTTTCTAAATTGGCGATACTCTCAAACCAAAGAAGCATTTGTATTTTTCTGTTGCTTGAATTGTCCTGTGGTTTGACCATCTCTCCCAAAGACCATGTATTAGAAACCTGATCCCCAATGTGGTGGCCTTGGGAGGTATTTGGGTCACTGGGACACTATCTTCATAAATGGATTAGTGTTGTCTTTATGGTGTGACTAAGTTCCTTATCTTAGGAATGGGTTTCCTATAAAAATATGAGTCAGTCTCCTCTTGTCTTTGTTCTCTTTTGCTCACATGATACCAGCTACTATGCTACAAAGCAGCAAGAAGACCTTTGTTAGATGACTTTGCCTTGACTTTGGACTTAACCAACCCCTAGAATGTGATTAAAGTATTTATGCTTTAAAAATAAACCGGTGGTGGTATTCTGTCATTGCCACACAAAACAAAGAGGCATTGCTTTTTAAATTTCATTTGTCGAATAAAATTGACTCTCTTCTAAGTTTACTTTCAAAAGTAATTAAGTGGTTTTATTGATTTTTATTAAAATATTCTAAATTTAATTGGTTTTATTGGCATCTTCAAAAATGTCTTCATTTTTATATTAGAACTAACTGAAAAACTTTCAGGTACCAGTTCAAATTTTGAAATCTCATCAGTATAATGTCTTTTTAATATAATGTTCACGAAAGGCAAACAATTCCATGATGACGGACAAGAATGGTCCTGATGAAATTTTCTTCACGACTGTGCCTATCTGGCCTCTGCCCTTAGCTCTTGAACCACATATTCCTCTGGGATGCATTCAGAAACCCCAGCTTTGCACACTATCTCATCATCTTCTACCAAACCGAAAGAGCCTGGAAGACAAAGACGGTGTCTATTTCTGTTACTGGCCCTCAGTAGACCTTCAGTAATGTTTACTTAAAAATGAGCACAGGCATTTTTGCATTAGCTTCATTATTTTTACTTGCTGACAACTGTATCAGCTCATGAACAAAGAGCTCCTTGTTCTTCAAGAAATAGACCTTAAGGCGAGGTGTCTCGTCACCACAGAATGGCAGGGGGCGGCAGGTGGCAGGGTCTTCCGCTGTGTCCCATCTTGATTGTTGCCCTACTGGTCATGAAAATAGCTACTTACTTTCTATAAATGAAGAAGAGAATTTGTGTCTCTTAAGTAAATGAATAAGACATATTCAGCCATGTCTGTAAGGGGAAAACCAATTTCATTTTAATTAGATACTTGATTAGTGAAATTCCAAAGGACCCTCTGAATACCGGCATGTTTTCTTCATATAGCACATTGAATAGTGAAAGTTTACAAAGTTTTTCAGAAGATTCTTTCCAAGTTCTCATTAAATTAAAAAAAAAAAAAAAAGACTGAGTTGGGAACCAGGATCTAAGTAAAGTATCTCTTTTCTTACTTTTAGTAACTGCTTGTCTCCTGTTGCAAATTGACTTGTGTTCCCTTCAAAATTCCTATGTTCACATTCCAGTCTTTCTCCTTTCCTCTTCCCCTTTCTTCTATCTTAGAGCACATTTTGTGTTCCATGTTTTCTGTTACTCTTCCCAGTCTTCTCAAAAGAATAGAAAAATGCCAACTCTTGAAGAAATAATTACCTTAGCATAGAAATCAGATTCTTTCTATTTAGTTATTTCAATGTGCTGTGAGTGCCTTTAAGTCAGATTCCTTTGACATAAAAATTCACGGGTCCTGCTTCCCCTGAAGAACACATTTAGCTGCAAAGCATTGACTTTCTGGAGACTGTTCAGTCCAGTGCCCCAGATATTGAAATTGTGGCTATGGTTAGATTCTTAATTAGCTCTCCTCTTTATCATTTCTTTTCTTTTGGTCTCTATCCAAACCTGGAGACTCAAGGAAGATACTTTGTAAGAATCCCAAACAATGATTAGCTTCCCTCCATCCCTTGTGAGATAAAGCAAAAAGCACAACAGAGAAATGTGTTGGAAAAAAGGTCTTTCTTCTGTGCTAGCTGTTCCACTTGAGAACTAAGTGTTATCTCAGATTGGCACAATCCAAATTCAATCTAAATTGAGAGTAGAGCTCTAATCACACAGAAGTATATTTTAGCTTCCTAAATGAGCCAGAGTTGGTGAGAACTTGAGAATAGATTTGCTACTAATTTGCTACTCAGACTGCAGTAACCTCAGAGATCTTATTCATTTATTCGGCTGTGCAGTTCACCCATTCAAAATTAATAACATCTACTCTGTGTTAAGAACTCACACTTAGAGCAAATGAAAGGAATAGAATACATGAATGAAGGAATAACTGGAAAGATTGTAACTCTGAGAAAGACTAACACGAACTTGAATTTTAATTCCCTCCCTTAGAAAGGTGGCCTGACAGAAATAAATATTGTTTGCTTTTGCTTGTATTTTTGGAAAATATGAACCATAATGGTATATGTGTCTGAAGAGACTTAGAGTGCACATGTAAACTTTCTCATAGGAATTTTAAACATATGTCTGCTCATTTACTTTCTCTCCCTTCCATCTAATTCGCATGTTTTTCCAAATCCTTTTGCCTTCGTCTCTCTTTAACCAGCACATTTCTCTTTACGCTGGGGAATGTGGGACCTGAACTTGCTCTACTTCTCAGTGTTGTGCTTTTTCCCCTGATCTTGCTTTTCATTGCTGGAGGCCTGATCTAGTCTATAAATGATTTTATATGCAAATATCTATCATCTATAGCATGTACACTAGAAACTAAAATGACATTATGACCAGGCTGTAGGCTTAGAAAAGAGTCAAGTTAAAGAGTACATTTGAACTGGGGGATCTTCTCAGAGAAATGCTGGAAAAAGCTTCATGGAGGAAGCATTAGTTGGGGTGGATTTCCAAGTTCAGCTCTAGAGTTAAGTTGAATCACAAGAGAGGGAAGATCTAAGGATCTGAAAAGACTAAGGGGTCAGAAGTTTTTTCAAGGGAATTTAGAACATTTTGGTGACATTGACATCTAGGTGGTGGCATGAGGCTAAAGTAGGTATGAGGTATTGATGCTTTTCTGATTTGAGTTAATCCTACTTAGATAATTCTAATTAAAATTTATTTTCTTTTTTTAAATTTTTTATTTTTACCAAGAACATGTATTGGTACACTGTATACACAATGATCATAATCAACATGGTTATTTTGTACCTGTACATGATGTATCTCGGTTCCCCCCCCTTCCTCTCCCCTCCCTTCCATTCCCCCACTCCTCTCTATTTGCAACAAGTTCATTTACATTTTTCCATTTTTTCCCTTTCATCTTACTTTTCTTTTAACATTCCTTCTTTTCCCCCTTTTCCCTATCTAGTTCTCCTCTCTTTTGAATACTATCTTGAACCCTTGAAGACATAGAGGTTGGAAAAAAATTTATGAACAAAACTCAGACTGCACAGGAAACAATACAAAGAATCAATGCTTGGGACCACATCCTATTAAGAGGCTTTTGCATGGCAAAAGAAATTACTAATAGAGTGGAGTGAAAAACCACAGAGTGGGTGAAAATTTTTGCCAGCTGTCCCTCAGACAAAGGTCTAACATCTAGGATATATAAAGAACTCAAGAAAATCAAACCCCCTAAATGTAAAGACCCTATCCAAAAATGGGCATCTGAAATGGATAAACAGTTCTCAGACAAAGAAATAAAAATAGCAAATAAATATATGAAAAAGTGTTCAACATCATTGGTCATTTGAGAGATGCAGATCAAAACAACACTAAGATACCATCTCACTCCAGAAAGAACAGCTATTATCAAGAAATCAACCAATAACAAGTGCTGGCAGGGCTGCGGGGAAAAAGGAACCCTCCTCCACTGTTGGTGGGAATGTAGACTGGTCCAGCTAGTGTGGAAATCAGTGTGCAGATTCCTTAGAAAACTACAACTAGAGGTTCCATTTGATCCCGCTATTCCTCTGCTTAGTATCTTCCCAGAGGAATTAAAATCATCATACCACAGTGATATATGCACAACCATGTTCATAGCAGCACAATTTGTAATAACAAAGTCTTAGAAACAACCTAAATGCCCAACAACTGATGAATAGCTAAAAAAGATGTGGTTTTTCTACACAATGGAGTACTACACCACCCTAAAAAAGGATAAACTAGAGTCATTTGTATGTAAATGGATGTTCCTTGAGAACACACTATTAAGTGAAATAAATCAGACACTTATCAGTACACATCAAATTGTTTCTCTGATATGAGAAACCATAAGTGTAAATAAGGACAAAGGGGTATAATATATATTATGTAAAATTTATTTTCAACAGAGTTGAATAATAGGGAAGAAAAACAGATCTGGAAACTCAGATAAATCTGAGGGAACATTTTCAGTTTTTGTAGATCATTCATAAGAAGAATATAAAAACTATTTTAAAATTATTATTTCTTTTTTAAAAATTCTTATTATTACATGTTTGGAGAACCTAATGATTACAGTCATCCTGGGAGGCTGGTACATGTATCTAACACATCTTAAGGATAATTTATGTACTATATGTAACACTTGGGGAAATGGCTCAATTGTATAAAATGCTTAATAAATGTTGTCCACTATTAATAATGCATTAAGATAGGAAATTGAGAATATACATTCTGCTCCGAAATTAGTTGTTAGATGCTCTAATCTATTTTATCAATTTTTTTTAAGTACAAGGAACCGTATGTGGGGGTGCATGCCTGTAACTCCATCAGTGTGAGAGGCTGAGGCAGGAGGATTGCAAATTCAAGTCCAACCTGAGAAAATTAGCAAGACCCTGTCCCAAAATAAAAATAAAATAAAAAAAGGAATGGAGACTTAGCCTGGGTTCAATCCCCAGTACTGCAAACAAACAAACAAACAAATAACAACAAACACAGAGCTAGGAATGTTTTTAGGTAAGTTTCTAGTTCCAAAGATTTTCCGAAGAGTTTCACACTGCTTGAATGAATGAATCACACTTTAGCTCAAAGACTTCATGGTTACAATGTTAATACGCACAAATAAAATGAATGAAAGGTCACTTCCTATGGCAAACATGGTTTACAATTTTCGGTGAAAAAATACTTCCTAACAAAATGTGGTTTTCTATTACAAAGGTTCATCCTGTCATGTTTCAAAGTCAAGAGTTCTTGAAACTATCATGATAAACATTTTACTATAATAGGAAATCAATTTGGGATTTTATTATATATATAGAGAGAGAGACAGAATCTCAGCATAATAATAAGGTGTAAAGTATATATAAGCTTAGCTTACCTTACACAGAACCATTTGTGAGCATTTTCTAGTAGTCACTCTTATAAATAAGGTGAATAAATTTGTCAGTTGATGTTTTACATTTCTAAGCACTATATCAAGAACTTTCCTTTTTTTCAAGAGCTATTGAGATTTTTTTAAGCTTGTGACTCTAAATGCAGCTTGATCTAGAGCGACTCAAAAGACTGAAATGTCTTCAAGTTCCATATTATGAGTATTGTTGAAGCAGAATAAAACAATAATAAATCAGCAAAAGGAGTAAATAGTAGAATGACAAATTATTACATGTGTATGAAAGAACTATTTGTGATAATCTTTACTGTCTGTGTTACTAACACTATTTATTTCCTTAATAACAATTCAGAAACAACTAACTTTAACAGTCTAGTACGTTACCTACTGCTAGTACTAGTACATTGTTCTTTGGTTGACTGAGAAGGAAAAAAAATCTTTGTTCCTTAGCAATGTTCAAGGACATAAGCAAATGGAGAGAGTAGATACTGGAAGCAGATACCAAGGTGATCCCTGATTTCTTGGAGGGCAGATTAGGGATCGACTGAAACACAGAAGCAATAGAGTGTGTGTGTGTGTGTGTGTGTGTGTGTGTGTGTGTGTGTATGTGTGTGAAACATCAGTGTAGATATGGCTATGAAGGCATTTTTTTAGACATGACAGGCATTTAAATCACTAAACTTTGTGTAAAATTCCGCATTCTGTCAGTTGACACCCTCAACAGTAAACTTTAGTTTCCTGAGGAAAAAGAAGTTCCCAAGACCGCAGCACAGAAACCCTGCGCAGTCTCCCGATGTGTTGCTACCGAAGCCGGAAACATCAGCTTTTATCTCCACATCCCGCATACTGACTGACCTGCTCTGCAGATTGCAAACTTGCCATCTCCTGCAAAAGTATGAGCCAGTTCCTTAAAATAAATCTCTCTCTCTACACACACACACACACACACACACACACACACACACACACTACTGCTTCTGTGTCTCAGAAGATCCCTAACCTGCTCTCCAAGAAATCAGCGATTTCCTCAGCATCTGCATTCAGTCAGTACCCACTCTCTCCATTTGCTCATACCCTTGCACATTACTAAGGAAGGGATATTTTTTTTTTCCTTCACAACCAACCAAAGAACAATACTAAAGAATAGTCACATGGAAACTCACTGTGGAGACTAAGCTGTTAGAACTTGATTTTTACGTCAGAGCCGTAGAATCCCGCCATTGTCAGGACTTTCAGCAAACTGCCAGTCCTGCTCGCAATACAGGGAGCAGCCCAGATGCCTCCCTATAATTCGGTTTTATTTTACACAGTAGATTTTATCTCCGCCAGTGTAAGAAACCAGACACTGTAATTAGTGGTTTTACATATTAGAATTTTCCTGGTAGGTTTGGAAACATCTAATTCTATGAAATATATCTGTGCTTTGCTCAAGTCCCAGGACGACTGTGTTTTTAACATTTAATTTTATTTTTATTTTTGCCACTGTTACGAATTAAACAAACAAAAAACAAGGAATAAGTATAGAAGTGAACCATAATAATTACTCATTCTTTGGACCCCTAAATTTTCATGTTTTTGTGAGATTATGTCATCATTGACCTTTTTCAAGATGGAGATGTGCAAGTTAAGTTTTGAAAGGAGAAAATGAATTGAACCTATCTCAATCTTCATAGAAGAGCCTGTGGTGTAAAGTGAGGAGCAACCTGGAGAAGGCTGAGGACTCCCGCCGGCACGCAGTGTCCAGCACTGGAGTGATGGACTGAACCTGAAGTGCAAGGAGAAAACCCATCACTCCTTTCTGCCACCAAAGTGACACATTTCGGGAAGCGCCAGGGACCAGTGACACGGCAAGGTGGCTGTGCCTGTCCCCACAAAGTGACAAAAAGAAGAGGGCTGGGGCTCCATTCCATTGGAGCATGTGTTCTATTTCGAGACCATTACGATCAGTATTAGTCAAATTGCATTTGGTTTCTTTAAAATATTTTAGTAAAGATAATTGACAAAAGTTTTATTTGAACAAACATTTCAGAAGGGTAAGTATAGTACTGTGGCTGAAATGATTAACATAAAACCAAAGGGAAGAGTGTGGAATAATTCATAGGACGTTGTTGGTTTCGGTTTTTCTGGATTCATTTTATACCCCAACCAACATAATGGAACTTGCTTTGCCTTCTGGCTAGCACCCTTCCTGATGGCTCATGCTGTGCCTGTGGGTGGAGAGACAGCCTGCCAATGTTTCCATCATTTCCACAGAGAAGCAGATTGATTTGATGACTGTTGCTGGGCCCCGAGATCACTTTAACCCAGTGATACCACAGATGGAAAGGAGACTCCTGGGCAGAACCAAGCCAGCTGCCTGCACACAGAATATTTAGATATCTAAATTGCTCTGTATTAATAAAAAAGAAATTGAGAGTTAAAAACCTCCAACAACAACAAAATTTCCAAAGTAAGATGTCTACACTGCAAAGTATTTACAATATTTTTAAGAAATATCAATTCTGCATAAAATCTTTCAGAAAATAAAAGAAGTCTAAAACTTCCCAACTCACGTTATGAAATCAATATCCCTCTGATGGAGAAGTGTATTACTGATTTTTTTTTTCCTGATGATTTTGTGACTGTGTTTATGTGGGAAATTGGCTTAGAACTATTTTAAATAATGTACACATACACGTCTCCAGTAATGTTTTAAAAGTATGCTGCATCTTGACAGAGGAAGTTTTCCCAAGGAATGTAAAGTTGGATTGACACTCAAAATTAACCAGTACAATTATGCAATCATGTCAATAAATGCATAGAAGAGCATCAGAAAAATTGAACACGCCTCACTACAAAAGCTACCAACTTTTATAAGAGAACCACATCAGATGGCTGATGACAAAGAAAACCTGCTTTGGTCTTTGCAATTCCTAGAGGATTCAATCTACTACAACAGGAACAAGAGAACATTCTTACATGTTTTAAAGGAACAAAGAATATTTTCTTTTTCGGTAGATGACATAATAGCAACTTTGTAAAATACAGCAACAATTTATAAATATCTTTTGGGACCAATAATTGACAAAGGAAAGTTGCAAAATATAGGATGAATACACAGAAAAATATAATTCTATGTAAAATTGATGAAGTAATAGAACTGTTAACTCTTTAATACATTTAAAATAACACAACAACACAAAATGCTTAATTATAAATCTAACAGAATGTAAAAGGATTACAGAATTTGTATAGTGAAATGTATACTATATTGTTGACAAAGAATGCTTAAATGAACAGATAAATCATAAGATTCAATACTATTCAGTTGCCAATTCGAATTGACTATAGACTGGATTCATCATAAGTCAAAAATCCAAGTCAAAATTCCAATCAAAATTGTTTTTCAAATGAACATTGTCAAACTCACTCTAAAATTCACACAGAAACAATTGACAAAAGAAAATAAAATACAATTTTTGAAGATCCCCAATCTGCTTTTTAAGCTAACAACAAAGCCATAGTAATTAAGTCCACCTGGCGCTGGCCTAAGTACAGACATATGCATCAGTGGAAGGGAAGCAGTGACTTCAGAAATCTATCTAGAAGAATATGATTAATTGACTTTAACGAGGGTCTCATGGCATGTAAATGGAAAAGAGCAGTATTTTTAACAAACAGTACTGAGATATTTGGGCATTCAAATACCAAAAGGGGGAGGAGTGGCTGGCCCAAAATCTGCCCCATAGTCCAAAAGATTTTTGACTAAATTGGATTTCATCAAAATTGTGTACATCCATTCTTTAAACTTTAAAAGCAAAGTTGTTCATAACAAATTGTTGAAAAAATACTGAGAACAGTCATATTTAACACAGGAATTGGATCTTGTATGTATAAAGGATTCCTACAATTTAAAGATGAGGAAACAGCTCAAATAGGAAAAAGATCAAGGATCTGAACAGACTATTACTAAGGAAGAAATATGGGCGATAAGGAATACATGAAAATTTTTAGTAAACTTGAACATTACACAAATGCAAATGAAAACCACAATTGGGCACCACTACATGTCAACTGGAATAGTAAAGTTGGATAATAGTTATATAATAATATATAGTGCAGCTGAGATTGTGGAACAGCTAGACCTTTCATGCACTGCTGTTGGAAATGCGCAATCTTATAGCCTCTGTGGGGAACAGTTTGGCAGTTTCTGGTAACATTAAACAAGGGAGTTATCATATGAACCAGTATGGAATCCTTAGATTCTGGTTGTCAAGAATACCTATATGTAAAATGGATGGATCCTGAGACCACAATGCTAAGATACAGAATGCTAATCAGATACAAAATAATAAATATCACATAGTTCTCTCGTATGAAAAGACCAAAATTTAAATAATTTAAGGACAACATAAAAAAGATGACATGAAACATGGAGGTAGACTATGGGGAGATGGGAAGGGGACTTGGAGATGGGGGGAAAGGGTAAGATCGTGGGAGAAGGGGAAATAAAAGTAATTAAGGTGCACTGTGTCTATGTACCAATTCCCCAAGAAAAATGCAATTCTTATGTATCACAAACATATACAAGGCAGAGAATAGAGCTCCATAACGTAATGAAGTGGTTATTTGAACAAACTGACAGTGATGTCAGTCTCTGGGTTCAAATCTCATCTCTGCTACCAACCACATGCGTGACTTTGGCAAGTAACTCAACCTGTTTGAGTCTCAGCTTATTCATCAATAAAATAACAATAAAACAGCATTTACCACGTAAGACTAGTGTGATGATCAAAAGGAGTAATACTTGTAATAATACACTATGAAATGTGGCTGATACTTAAAAGTGCTATGCTAGTGATGGTAAACACGATAAACACGCAAATATATGAATATCAACAATTTATCTTACAATTTTTAATACAAAAGAACGTTATATATATGACTATACAGTTATAGTAAAGCTAGGAAAGAGAATCAGAATGAAGTTGGCTCACAAGGGATAGGTCTCCATTTTATTTCTTTACTTAAAAAATGAGAGATAGTGAGAGACACAGAGAGACAGAGAAAGAGAACATAAATCTGACAAGATAGGAGCAATTGAGGTACCTTGTTGCACTGTTACTCTAAGGAATGTGTTTTGTGTTTTCCTGTTTTTAAAACTAATTTGGATAAATGCAAGCGTGGCTTCTTAGAGAGGGTAAGAACAGAGAGATCTGTTAACAATTGATTAGAAAGCAGCCACACTAATCTTTACATTTAAAATAGAATTTCTGAGTGATATAGTGCTGAAGACAAAATGTCAGAGCCTATTTGCAGCAGGACAATGTACACTAGATAACAAAAGTGTCAAAGCCAAAAAGACTCAAAACGCAGAGGCAGAACGATCTCAGAGAAAGCAGTGGCCCAGGCTGGGCTTACTTGATGTCTAGGGAAAAGGCCACGAGCAAGTCGACGGTTCCCCTCCAGCCCCTCTACCTGCCTGGAGTCCTGCAGTCTCTTCATAGCATTGATTTATAACAGGTAATCAATCACCTGTCTTCCCCATGAAAGCATTTGGAAAGGAGAATCTAGCCAAGAGTGCCCTTCTGAGGAAGAGCCTGGAGGGATGGCACGACAAGAGCCTCTCCTGGTCTAGAGCAGGCAGTTTTGAAGACATAAGAGAAAAGTAAACACGAATAAAAAAAGAATGGGGGTAAAGCATACAGATTTCTCCTATTTTTGCCACTGCCAAAGACATGCATAATTTGCAAGGTTTTCAAAATTTCTAAAATTTTGCTTAAAGGCTGAGTTACATTAATATGACCACAGAGAAGAACAATTATTTTTCAAGTAGTCTGGATCATAAACTATTGTGGCTACCAAGAACTCTGTCAGCTTTTCCTGCGTGGTGTTGGTATTCTTAGATTTTTCAAACAAAGAAATGAAAGAAAGAAGTAAAACTAAGGGAGGGAGGAAAAAAGGGAGGAGAGGAGAGATAAATGAAGGAAGGAAGGAGGAAGGAAGGAAAGAAGGAAGGAGGAAGGAGGGAACGAAGGAAGGAAGGAGGAAGGAGGGAAGAAAGCAGGTAGGCAGGCAAGCTGGTTTTCAATATTTCAATTTGCCTCTGACTTATCTATATAATGAGGTTTTTGGTTTTTTTCTTAAACACTTTTTTGATTTTTTATTTGCTACAGTTTTGTTTACATGTTTTCCATTTTTTTCTCCTTTTCTTTTCTTTTTCTCTTCCTTCTTCTCCTCCCCTCTGGTTCTCCTCCTCATTTGAATGTTTTCTTTCTTTTTCACAATATGTATTATACATTTTCATCCTTTTTTACACTTTTGGTTTCTCATGTCAGAGAACCAATGTGGTATTTACTCATGTGTGTCTCATTTATTTCACTTAAGAGTATGTTCTTAAGGTGCATCCATTTACATAGAAATGTCTCGTTTATCCTTTTTTATGGCAGAGGAGTAATACTTCATTGTATTAAAACCAACCAACAAACAAACAAACAAACAAACAAATACCCATTTTCTTTATCCATTCATCAATTGCTGGGCATTTGGGTTGTTTCCAAGCTTTAGCCATTATAAACTGTGTTGCTATAAACATGGGTGTGCATATTTTGCTGTGGTATGCTTTCAATTTTTCCAGGAAGATACCAAGAAGAGGAACAGCTGGGTCAAATGAGACCTCTATTTGTAGTTTTTTGAGGAATCTCCACACTGATTTCCACATTGGTTGGATCAGTCTACACTCCCACCAACAGTGGAGGAGGGTTTCTTTTTTCCTACAACCCCACCAGCATTTGATATTGGTTGATTTCTTGATAATAGGTGTTCTTTCTGGAGTGAGATGGAATCTTTGTGTGGTTTTAATTTGCATCTCTCAAATGACCAATGATGTTGAACATTTTTTCCAATATTTATTTGCCATTTCTATTTCTTCATCTGAGAAGTATCTATTCATTTCAGATGCCCATTTTTGGATTGGATCTTTAAATTTGGGGGGTCTGATTTTTTTGAGTTCTTTATATATTCTAAATGTTACATCTTTGTCTAAGGAACAGTCAGCAAAACTTTTTTTCTCGCTCTGTGGGTTGTCTCCTCTCTCTGTTGGTGGTTTCTTTTGCTGTGCAAAAGCTTTTTAATAGAATGTGACCCCAGTCCTTGATTCTTTGCAGTATTTCTCATGCGGTCTGGGTTTTATGGTCTGGGTTTTGTTCATAAAGTCTTTGCCTACACCTGTGGCTTTAAGAGTTCTACCTGTTCTATCTTCCAGCAAATTTTAGTATTTCTGTTTTAATGCTTGGATATCTGTTCCAGTTCAATCTTAGTTTAGTATATGGTGAGAGACGTGGGTCTAGTTTTAGTCTTGGGCATGTGGAAGGCCAGTTTCTCCGGAACCATTTATTAAAGAGGCTATCTTTCTTCTGGTGAGGGTGTTTGGCCCCGTTTTTGAAGACGAGGCATCTGAGTGTGTTTGGGGTTGTTTAATAGAACACACAGAATTATTTTGTACTCCTTTCATCCACTTCTGAACTACTAAATCTATCCTAAAGCTACCTTGGTTTTGTTTTGCTTTTTTTTTTTTTCATTCAGAGGTGCATATTATCCATATTTATAAGTTGGTCAGTAGCATTTGTACCAAATACATAAATAACTCTAATAAAATTATTAACATAATTAGGAAAGGGTGGAGGGAGGGAGGAAGTGTTAATTAGAATTGACTTATTGTCAAATAAAGAATAATGTTTATTCTTTCACATAGAAATTTGGCCTGGAAAGGCAAGAACTTCTGGATATTAGAATATTTTTAGCAGAATCAACTAAAAGGAAGAGAGAGATACATTCTCTCTATTCTATTTTTATTTTCCTTTTTCATTCTCCCCATTCTAAACGAGTTTAAGGATGGCATTATAAGGACGGTCATAAGTTAGGGATGGTGCATGTTTCTTTAGGAAATTTAATAGGTGTCCATTCATAAAGCACAGCTTATTTTACTTGGGTGAATCAGAGTGATGGTTTAAGTATTGCACAAGGGCACTTCATGTGATGCATGCCACACTTTGGATCCTGCATGGGAGAGATAATCATAAAACAAAGTAACTAAGTGCTCCGAAGCGTTCTGTGCTTGGGAATAAAGTAAGTTAATTTCCAGGTAGTTAAAGGGGCTTTCATTTCAGTGACAATTGTGAATGCCACTTCCCTTAGTTAAAGCAAATAAGATGTCAGATTCAAAATAAGAAGAAGGAGAACAAAGTAAACAGAAAACCTTTGTCCGCCATTAATCTAAGTATGGATTATCAAGTTTCTTTCCTTTTCCTCGGCCTAGAGGGTAAACTCTGCTTGAAATGTATAAAGATTACTGATGAATTGGACTCTTTTGTTGAACATTATTTAGTGCAAATATCCTTAGGAAGGTAAATAAGGCTTAATTAGGCTTTTATATCTTAGCATAAATAAGCTTAATAGCTTATTTTCTAAGACAAGTTAAAGTTGAATTTGCTTTGAAATTTGCAGAGCATCGGAAACTTGACTCTGGGTAGGGAAACTTGGTTAAAACCTCGCTTTTGTTCTACCTCACTGATGTATTAGGGGGAAGTTATTGACTCTCTGAGACACAATTCTTCCGTGCAGGAGTTGGGAGGCAAATAAATAAAACGTGGTATTTTACCACACTTTATCTAAATATCCACGAAGTGTGATACTTCAAATTAGCATCACGAGAGAGGTCACCTCTAAAATGTTATTTACGTATGTATTAATAATGGCAGCTAAGACTCTGTCCTTCCAACGAAACTATTTAAAGCAATTTTTTAAAATTCTATGAGGTAATAGAGGGCATAAGTATAAATTGAAAAAGAAACTCGAGAAAAAGATATGAAGAAGCTTTTATTTAATGCCCCAGGGAAGAGGGGTGCATTTATTCATTCCTAAGTGAGCCGGCCTCTGGGGGCTCCTCTGAAGGATTTCACTGAAACAAGCACCATGAACGATGTTACGCTCGTTAATTCTTATCCTGAGCTAAGACAGGGAAAAAAAGAGTTCACCTGACAACTGCTGAGACTATTGAATAGAGGCAGTATTTATAGAACGTCATTGTAAGGGGCTTGTGGAGAAAAGGACAAATTATGTTGCATAGTAATCGCTGATGCTCCTGGTAACAGTGGAAATGAAGAAAGAATTTACACAATTTTTTGGTTAGGATAAAGACTCTCTCGGGGTACACATTGAAAATAAGGGGAAGATACTGAGAAATGTTGTAAACTAGAACACTGAAGGTCAAACCACAACAAATTCCAGGGGGAAGAAACCGTGTGTGGCTTCGTGCTAAATTTACCAGAGTGATTAAAGTGCAATTAAATATATGAACATGTGATAGTTTAAGCAATAATCTACAGTCGCATTCTCGTATAAAAGTTAAGGGAGAGGGTGGAGCATCTGGAATGTGGGCGCACCCAGGTAGAAGAGTATATATATCCTGAAGCCCAGACCAGGACACTGAACCTTAAGCGTCTTCTCAGTTGCCCTCAGCTGAACTCACTTCTCCTCTCAACATGCCTTGCTGCTCCCGGAACTTCTCCCCCCGCTCCTGCGGGGGCTACCTGCAATACCCAGCCTCCTCCTGTACCTCCTCCTACCCCAGCAACCTGGTCTTCAGCGCGGATCTCCAGTGTCCCACCACCTACCAGCTCGGCTCCTCCCTCTACGGTGGCCGCCAGGAGGCCTGCTGTGAGCCCCGCAGCTGCCCGACGCCCTGCGTGGTGTCCAGGCCCCGCCAGACGGCCTGCTGCCGCCCCAGGATCTCCACGCTCTGCAGTCCCTGCCAGAGGACTTACTCTGG
>PVJO010029035.1:0-17333 GCA_004026905.1 Hystrix cristata | reverse complement strand
TAGAGTTGGGGGTTAGTTAGAATTGGATATTAATAAGAACACAAACGTAGATAACATAAACATAGACAATGAAAATTCTACTTGGCTAGGAATGGAATGTTTAAGCGTTCTAGATTTCATACTTTGCCATGCATTCTCTGGGTACTTGCTATTGACCTACTGTCTCCAAACATATGTACATACCCTTAAATACTTCAGTTACCTCATATATGTAAGCAAGCTTGTTATCCTAGGCTATTAAAGCTACCCATGTCTGAGTTTTTATTCCAGGAACGCCATAAAAACAAAGGCAAGGACATGAGCATGAATTATGACACTTCTGTTACGTGATCTCCCTTAATTTTACTAGCTTCCTTTTAAAAAATCAATCAGTTATGAACTATTTCTTGAGGGACCACGAAGCTTATTGCTGTATTATTTCTACAACCATTTACTAAGCAAATATCACTGTGTATCTATTGATCCACCTCAAGGAACTCTGGAAAAGAAATCAATTTAAAAACACTGATCTACCGAGAGAGCCAAACATTGAAACAGGTAATATATATGCAAATATAAACATGAGTTGAGGTACTTTGCTCTCAATTAGCTGACAGTCTAAGAAGAGGAAAACACAGAACATCAAGAAATCATAATATAAGTGCATTTTTAGCTGTGCTTAAAAATAGAATCCTTCCTCTTCCTGCAACCCACAGTTATGAAAGGATTCAAACTCTTGCAGAACTATTTGAGTTTACACAGCAGTGGTAGAAATTAGAGAAGACGTCTAGAAACTTAAAGTTTCAGCGCCTACTGAATTTCACATTAGCTCCCAAATTTCAAACCAACATCGCATAATCAGAGGCTGGAAAGAGTAAGGAGAAGGAAAGATGACAAGAGTCGGTCAGTCGGTACAATGCTACAGATAGGAGGAATGAGTTCTGATGTTCTACTGCACAGTGGGGCAACTATTTTAAAAATGATTGTACATTTCAAAATAGCTTAATAGAAGATTTTACATATTCTCACCACAAAGAAACGATAATTTTAAGCTGATGAATATCTACGGTGTCCTGATTTGATTACATAATATATTGGTGTTTGAAAACTTGATGCTGTACACCCAAAATTTGTAGTTATTGTGCCCCACATCAAAAAAATAATGCTTAAAACATAAACAAATAAAACCGACATTGCCTCCTGGCAACTAAAAATATTGCTGTTTTTAAATACATTTTATGTCAGCTTCATTTTGTAAATTGACTCACATAGAGTTCTTAGGTAGCAAGTACAGTTTGAATATCCTTTATCTGAAAGGTTTGGGATACAAAGTGGTACAGATCTTGAGGATTTTCAGATTTTGGAATATTTCCACAGACTACCAGTTGTGTATCCTTAATCCAAAATACCCAAACCTGAAATGCACCAAAACCTGAAACATTTTTTGGTGTCTTCTGGGTAATAAAAAAGGTTTCAGATTTTGGAGAATTTTGAATTTAGGATTTTCTGATTAGACATGCTCAATTTATAACAGATTAACTCAGTAAACTAGGCAAAATGAAATTAATTTGAAGCAACGTGGTGATAGTTAATGTGAGGAAACTGAATGGACAGGTCTTGGGAAAGACCAGAATCAAAAAAGATCTAGAGAGCTACAAAGCAAAACTTCGCAGTCACGTCCTTCCAAATGCTATTGTTAGGGGAAGAAAGTGAGTTCAAATTATGCGCTGAAAGCATAATATATAAAATATATTGTAAATAGACACAAGTCATACAGTTTATCACTTAACAAATAATTAGAAAGCAAATACAATACTGCATCCATTTAGATGAAGAAACAAAACATTACAGATGGGGGAATAAATGTGGTATGTTATGTACATGCACAAATCTACCAAAGCAAAACTCATTAGTCTGTATAACCAATATGCGATAATAAAAAATGTAGAGCGGGGCTGGGGATTTAGCTCAATGGTTAGAGTGCTTGTCTTGCAAGCACAAGGTCCTGAGTTTGATCCCCAGAACCCATACACACAAAAAAAAGTTAGGGAAAATAAATAAAGTCATGAAACAAAAAAAAAATCAAAAAAGCAAAGAAACAGAACATTATCAGTACTCTAGAAATCTTGAAATATTGAACAATCGAACATAACCCTTTCTGATTCCAATCCATTCAATTCTCACTGTAGGTAATCAATATTCTGACTTGTGAAAATAATTTTCTTGCTATTTTCAAATTTATTTAAAGTTGAAATACAAAGTTCTAACTATTGTTTATTCTTTCTCACTATAACAAAGTTCAAATGTTAGGAAATTAAGGAGGGAGGAGAGAATTGGAGGAGGAAAAAGAGATTAAGAGGAAAATGGAAGAAGAAAGATTGAAGGATTCAGGCTTCTTAGCTTGGGAAACATCCCCTCTATTGACCAACATCCCAATAAAGACCTGATCAAATCAGGAGAGAAAAAGTACCTAAAACACTATGTGGATTTCAGTCCCAGGAGAACTGTGAACCAATGTTGGTCAGGAAAATGTTTATTATATCTATGAATTGTCCCTTAGTACTACTCTAGCAAACATTCCTGCGTAGTAAACAAATTCTAAATGTTGGGAAACATCACACTTTAAGACTGGATATCTTAATCAAAATCAAAGTCTTATCTCTTGATTTTTTGTGGTTTCAGAGAAGAGGTAGAATTTGACAAAAATCTTAAGGGAAGTGTACAATATCTGAAACTAACTAGGGCCTTTTCAACTTTACAGAATAAGAGTTGGTACTCGCCAGTTAGTATAATCTGTGCTAACCTTTGATATCAGTCCATTCAATGAGCTCATGCTTTGAACCATGCACTGCCATGAACATCTGCAGTTTTAAAAATAATCCCATGATTATTATCTATCACTATTCTCATCCTCAGCCCATGAAAAAGGAAAAACGAGGCTTAAATATGTGAAGAGAGTCATTAAAGGGACTGCCATGCTTTTCACATAATCCTGAGCACAAAATCAAAGTGCCCTGATGATCTGAGTGCTATATAAAACACTCTCAACTAAAAAGAGCAGCCAAATACCAATATTTGAAGAGGAAATTAGACCACAAAGTGACTCAAAAATAAATTTTATTTTCCATTGTATGTTATTCTAGAAGAAATAGTATCCGGTAAAACAGGATTAATTTCTTAAATGAAAGTTTTTCAAACTTTATGAAATGAAGGAGACTGTATTTAGTAGCAAAATCTATTTGCTTAAAGGAATAAAATACATGAAGAAATAATATATGGCTTTTAAGAAAATTTAAATCCAATTTTTATCACCTGATACGTCTTCCATCTAATTATATATCCTAGAAATTTTACATTAATTTGAAAATAATATGATAGTTCTTGTGGCACACTGTGAATCTAAAGCTATCCAATGAATCACATTCTTCAGTTCTGACATCTTTATGTGTCCTCCTTCCCCAAGGCCTTGGTTCTGTGACTTGGTTAGCAGAATGCGAAAAGCACATAGACATGGGATTTGTTGTCACTCAATGTCGCACCACCATTCTGGGATTCCAAAAAATTGAAGACCACAGAAGAAGGAAGCAGCTACCACAAATATCCCTGCCAGGCTGAATCTACATGCATTAGCCCAGAGCAACACTGAAAAACTACCAACCCAATCCATAGAATTGAAAGAAATGATATTTTTGTTGCTTTAAGTCAGGAGCAGGAAATTGATTTGGTACCAGAATTTGCGATCAATAAAGCATAAACTTGAAAATAGTGATATTGCTTTTGAGATTGGGCTGTAAGTGGGTGTTGGAGGAGTTGTAAATAACCTGCTATTAGATTCTAGAGAGATATTATATAGTATTAAAATAATTACAGCTGTTTTCTGCAGCATTTTGGAAAACAAAAAAATATGTCTAATCATGTGATATTGCACGCTTGTAGTTCCAACTTAGGAGAATTTTGGGAAGAATGTTTAAAATATCAGTTGTATTCTGTTAACTATGTATGACAGAGCAAGGTAAGAAAAAGAACAGCAAAAAGAGTTTCCCTTTCAATGTGAATTTAGAGACTCTAAAAAGGAATTAGGAGTTTCTTGGTTAGAAGATAAAAACTGTTTCACATATTGTCTTTTCAGCCAGTAGAGGATTCTCAAAGAAAGAAATGTCCTCAAAGTAATAATTAAATCAACAATGTGGCTGTAAGATACTTTATTAGATCTCAAAACAATTTAAGAAAGTGCCAGTAGACATTGTTGTCTAGATAAAAAGCTTCTAAGAATCTTACAGGTTTTATTTCCCAGCAGCCATACACAGAGACTAAGGTAAAGGAGGTCTGTCTTAAAATATAAGTGTAGATGTAGTTGCCATGGCATTGAGTGAACTGCTGACTTTAAAAAAAAGGACAAAGTTTTTAAGGAAATTTATCAGTTTGGACTAAAAAGGATAAAGGCAGTTTAAAGAAAAAGAAGCCTCTAGCATCCCCAACTTAGTAATGGCAGTAGTCTGAGCAAGCCACTCAGCTGTAAATGTGTTTCAAAGAAGGAGGGTGAGGATGAAGATGGTGATGCCGGGTGGGAGAAGAAGAGAAAAAAAGGAGGAAGAGAAAGAGGAGGAGCAAAATGCTTTATTGGCAGACCCAAGCTCCCAGAGATAAGCCTCAAGAGGCATATTGAATTTTAGTGAGTGACTTTCATGAAACAGAACTGAGCCCTAATCAAGGAACAGTTCTTAATGTGGGGGGGACTGATACTTATAGCTGTCTGGCTTTTAGAATTACTATGGTTTTTCTCTTTCTTCCTCATTTTGAACAGAAATGTCTATTGCTGTATCCTCTGGTTCATTGTTGTTTGTTAAGCACATGAGGACTAAAGAACTTGTTTTCTATGTCATGAGCATTTGGATCAGGAGGTGCTCCACCCAAAACACCTCATCCATATCCAGACCTGATTTGGTGTATGAGATCATGGTCCTCTTAATTGATGCTATGACTGCATGAAGCCCCAGGTACCTGGGAGACCATGAGTGTATTTTGTGCATGGGAAAGACATGAATCACTGGAGCCAGAGGCAGGACACTGGTGGAGCGTGACCAAAGCTGAACCCAGTGAATCACACCTTCCTGTAACCACACTTTTGTGAGATCCTTTCCCTCTCGTGATTTGCTTCTTCTCATGGAACACTACAGTGCGAGCAGGTGCTCCTCATTATTTGCACATTAGAGCTGGTGCTGTTGAAGCACTGCTGCCACTATGTGAGGAAGTCCAGTCTAACCAGCTGAAGGATGAGAGGTCACATGTAGAAAGACACTGGATTGCTGTTCTAGCAGGGTGCAGCTGTGTGAGTGACTCCAGGCAAAGGCGGCAAAAGAATTACCCAGCCACAGGTGAGGGACTGCTAGCAAATTTTTCTGTGGCTTTTACACAGGTCCAACAGTGCAAAGAAACAGGAAACATTCGATTCCCGCTAACTAATAGGTTGACCCTCCACTATAGATTGGTGTTTTTCTCCCAGCTCTGCTTTGGTTTTTAATAATTCACATATTCATAAATATACACTGTGTCAAAAGACCTTCAGAGAACAGGATCTTTATCAATTATTGTTAGCTTTCTGGTACAACCAAAATAGATATTTAAATTTGCATATTTATTTTCTGTTCCATTTTTAGCATGTAATGATATGAATACAGAGGAGATTTTTAAAGAATTTTACATTTTTAAACTAAATCTAAAATCACTTACCCAAGAAAATTCGTCTTTGACATTTGGGCTTTAGGCTAGAATCCTTTACTGGAGTGGAGAGAGGAAGGAGGAGAGCATGAAAGAAGCTGCGGTTGAAACACTGCAGATTCCTGTGATTTCCACCAGGTCCCAGGAGTTTCTTAGTATAAATGTTTTCTAACTGGAAACACTATTTTTCAATTTCATTTGTCCTAAATTTGTTGTTTTTGACAACAGTTTTGTGGCTCTATCATTGTTGTTTGTGGAAAGGATTTACTGAGCTTCCTTAGTCAGTTGTTCTGGAAGTCATGTTCCCCAGTGGTACCTCTGTTCACAAACTCAGTTCTTTCCATGATTCTGGCTACACACTGAACTGGATGAACAGTCAGTCACATTTCCTCCCAAGGTCTACATTGACTCTAACCAGCGAATTTGATTCAGTTCTTGTCCAAGTTGATGAGCGACCAGAATGTGGAAAGAATCACGTTTGTGAACTGAGGTAACGCTGTAGTTCTATTCTGAGTCCTTATTTACTATCTTCTTACTAATTTCCAAGTTATACATCAATATTCTCTCTCTCTCTCTCTCACACACACACACACACACACTGATTACAATGTACATTATAATTTCTTCATTATCTGACCCTATCTTTAAAATACTGCGCCAATCCATTTGCTTTGTTTTGTTTATTTAATCTTTCTCGAGTATTTTTCCAACAGGGTATATAATTTCTATGCTTTGCATTTATCATCCTAGAAAGAAAGAGAGACGTAGTACACGTGAGTACACTACTGACCCAAGAGCTTTCACTGCCATGGGTGACCTGGCACAGACGTCATGGGTCCCACGAAGAACAGCAAATGAGTTTGCCTTGGCTCTTATAGATGCATGAGCAAGGAAAATGCTGAATCCAACATGAAAAGAAACTAGAACAACTCTGCTACTGGCCCAGCTATGTGTTAGGAATTGAATTAAATGAGTAAAGACAGAATTTATTTCATGAAAGTGGGACTTCAATTCTACCATCTTATGAGAACAAGCCTGATCTCATACTATTAGCATACTAAAAAAAAAAAAAAAAAAAAAAAAACTAGATTAAGACAGACATGAACACTGGACCAGAGCTACATTTTTAAAAATCTGAGCCTCATCTAGATATAAATCCAACATTTATTCACAGGAGAATTTTACGATCCACAGAACTCAAAGAGAAAAATATTCAGGGAAAAGGAATTTGTAGATAAAATTACAAGACATATGTGGGTGCTCCATAGCAACAATTTAATCTCAGATTTTACACAATGAAAAATTTGCATCCAAAGTTGAAAATAAGCATATTTAATGGCAAAAGCAAGGTGTGAAGATATTAACTTTTTGAAATAATAATAGAAATATTGAAAACCACTTGTGAAAAATATCCACAAAAACCTGTGGTATAAAGTAAAACTATTAAAACCACTATGAAAATCAGTATGAAGATTCCTCAAAAAGCTAAAAATAGAAATTCCATTTGATCTAGCTATGCCCTTTTTAGGTATTCTTCCAAGAGTCAAGAGTTAAGAACATCATATTATAGTGACATATGCGTATCTATATCTACAGAACAACTCATAATAGTTAAATCTTGGGAGTGGCCTCTATGTCCATCAATAGAAGAATAGATAAAGAAAATGTGGTATTTATAAACAATAGAGTACTACTCTACCAAAAAGAAGGACAAATTTGAGTCAGTTTTAGGAAAACAGATGTACCTTGAGACCAGAATGTTAAGTGAAACAAATCAGACATACAAGCTTGACTTGCATGGTTTACCTTATATGAGAAACCCAAAATATAAATAATGAGCAAAATTAAAGATAGATAATAGGACATGGGGAGATACATCTTTTGCAAACAGGAAGAGAACTAAGAGATGGGGGATGGGGAGAGGGGAAGCGAAGGGAATAAAAAACAAATTAAGATGTGTGTTATGTTCATGTACCTGCTCCCCAGAATGCAGCACAAATATGCACTAATAAAAAGTTTAAAAGGAAAAGAAAGTGGCCAGAGTGATGGGATAAGTGTGTTTGAAGTGCAGGGTGCATTGATTAATGACAAAGCATCTTTTACCATAGTAAATTTTTAAACTTTAAATAGTTATCATACATTTTGACCACACCTCGTATTTGCTTAAGTAAACTTTTAGATCCTTCAGAGTACTATTATTTCTAAGCAGTTGTTTCTAGTTTACTTAGGCAAACTTAACTCAAGGACTTTGTGAATCCTCGAAGAGAAATTACATGCTAATCAGTACAGTTACATAGAATTGACTTTCGGATTTCTGAGGAGAAACCTGATGCTCTGGGTGTTAGATCATTTTGGAAGCAGAATAACTCCAGGCCAGAAAGTTCCTCAGTGATACAGAAACGAAGAAGGATGTTGGAGAAAGACAACAGTTCACCTGAGAATTCGGTCAGACACGGGACTAAGACTAAGAATTTGTGCCTGTAAGTTACTATGGTTAGAGTATCTTTTCTGAACATACATACAACCGGTAGAATGAGTAACAGAAATCTACTGTCACTTGATCCTATATTTTAAGGTTCAAACTAAATTATACCAGTGGCACTCATTTTTTCCTTTCTATTAAATATTTCCTGAATGTGATATAATTATATGATCTTCAAGAGAAATGAAATTATATTTGAGTTATAAAGTATGAATATAAATAGTTTAAAAAGTCAAATGATACTGCAAGGATGATAATAAAAAACAATATTTTCTTGTTTCATCTCCCCCACCCTTCCCAATGCCCAAATACCTCTCTCTGCAGAAGAAACCAATTTCAGCTCTTTTAAATGTTTCCTTTTGTAATTATTTCCAAACTTCTATATAATAGACTTGAGTTGTCATTTTCGGGGTTTTTTTATTTTTTTTTCAATATCGAGCTTCCTACTATGAAGATGAAGATTTAGTTTTCATACTAATCTTGCATCTTACCTCCAATTTCACATTTCCTTCCTCCCATCCTTCTTATGTAGCATGTATAGAGTAACTTTTACTAAATAAATATTCAGCATTTATTGCAAAGATATTTAATTGAAATAAAATTTATTCTACTGGATCAACTATGGAAGAGATATTGCTGAACGAAGAGTTACCAAATTGAAATGAAGATTTCAGAAAATCATCCAGATATAGAAAGATAAAATGCAAGAAAATGAGAGAAATAATGAAGACAGCAGGAAATATTTCTCAAAACTCCAAATTTGTGTATTCAACTGTCCACACAGCCACTTATACTTAGATATCTAATGATCATTTTAAAACCAAAATGTCTAAAATTTAACTCCTAACTCTTCCACCAAAAACTAAAATCTTTCACAGCCTTTCCCTTTTCAGTTATTGCCAATTCTTTCCACTTATGTGGGTCAATTGCCTCAGGGTAAACTTGACTCTCCTTAATATTCATAACAAATTTAATGGGTCATCAACTTGTTGACTTTACTTTCAAAATATATCCAATATGTGACCACTTCTCACCATCTCCACTTTCACCGGCTTGTCTGGCCACCATGATCTTCAACCCAGGCGATTACAACAGCTTCCTAGTTGGTTTTCCTGCACTGCTGTAGCAGCGGCACAGTCACGCCTCAGCACAGACACTACAAGGGTCTCTTCAGAGCACAGTTAAACGTACGTCAATCTTGTGTTCAAGGCACACAAGGGCCTGTGTAACATGCGACTGGTACACACGCTACCTCTATCTTCACCTCCTTCTCCCCTTCCCATCACTCGCCGTGCTCCAGATGTTAGTGGGATCCTTACTATCCCCTGACTGCATCAGGCAGGATACACTCTACAGCCTTCTCTATATCTGCTGCTTCCTTCTCCAAAAAGTCATGGATAATTCTCTCATAAACTACTTCTCCAATATCATCTTTTACTGATGTCTCACTGACCAGGCTCTTTAAAATTCCAACCCATCTCTCACCCCAAGCACAGTAACTAACCAGATTAAACACATAATAAATATTAAAAAATATATAATTTATGCATTTTTAATAAAATAGACAGCGATGGGATTATAAAATATTAAATTGAAAAGGTTATTTCATTTCAGTCAATGATGTGTGTCATTTAGGACACATATAATAACATGTCATATTCTTTGTAGAAGATCAAGGGATGATAAAAAAGGATGATGAACTTTCTCCAAGAAACTTGAGTGAAACTAATTTAGTTGCAAGAGGCACGGGACACAAAGGGAGTAACAGTTTGATCCTGGCCGCCTACATAGGAGTTCTAAACACAATTCTGGTAGAAGTTAAGCTGGCAACCTAAGGATGTGTACTGGGCAGGGCTTACCACACAGGAAGCAGTAAGGCCTGTGGCAAACAAGAAAGCACATAGCAGTGAAGAAAACCAAATACACAGCCGTCTTGCACACCCCAAATACATATCCTTTAGAGAGTGGAAAGTCACCTGGCACTGTTTCTTTTTTCTATTGTAGTTTTATTATTGCCTAAGTTAATTTTCAGGAAGGGAGCCATTTAAACATTTAAATGGTTTCCAAAGGAATTAACACTCCCCTTCTGTGCCTAATGTTCTAACTGAAAGGGCCACTCATGTATTCTTGGACTCTACACTTTTATTCTCAAAATAAATTCAACACTGAGGCTTGACTAAGTACATATTTGAGACTCCAAGTCCTTATAGACTTCAATGCTGATTTTTGCTTGTGCACAACGAAGACCCTTGTAGGAAGAGATTTTGGAAGTGACATGCAGATCTCTTACCATATGGTTTGCACATGCATTTTCTGCATGCATGGCTAATTCAAGGGCATGAGGAAACATATGCAAGTGCTATTCAGCACAGAAATTTAGACATTTCTTTGAAATGTTGACCTTAAAATGTTTAACACCTGCAGTATACAGGATATGACAACATCTCACAAAACTACACATCTTCCTTATAAATATAATTGGGAATGGTCATCTCCTGAAAAGGCAGAGAAATTGTTTCCTCTCCACATAAAAGTTAATTTCAACTAGGTAGATTTAGAATAAGGATATTTTTCCATCCAAATGAAGTGGCGGTTTTTTTTCCTCCAAAGTAGACAGATAGTTAACCACCCAAAGAAAATGTCAATCATCCTACAATATACACAAAATAAGCTATAAACAAATAGCAAAATATACACATATTTTGTTCAGTTGAAATAAAATAAGTGCCATCAAGATTCAGTTTTCTTTATGAGGTTATGATCTAAAAGTCACATGATCCTGCGTTTATATGCTTTGCTATTCATTTAATCCTAAAAAGCCAATCTAAGGGAAACATCTCACCCACAGAGATAGAAAATCTGTGACACTACAGCCACACTATAATAATTATAATTTTAATTAATATTAGTGGAGACAGCTGGGGTAAACCATTTTAATTTTCTGAGCCTCTGTTTATTCATTGGTAAAATGAACTCAATAACATCTACCTCACGGGTTGTTATTAGTATCAAATGAGATAAAGTAAATCAATAGGCTTTGTAAATTATGAGGTAGTGTCTATCAGCTGGTTTAGAGTGGAGCTAAATCAACCAGTTTTGAATCTTGATTCTCCCATTTGCATGCCATATAACCTCACGTAATTTATTCACTGATTCTAGTTGCCATGGGGCTATTATCACAGCATACTGCAATCCACCCCAGCCCTGTTGTTTTATATTCTGTGCATTAGAGGATTGCCTAAAGGTAGCTAGGACGTATAATGGAAAACAGTACCTAGTCGAACTGAATTGACAAGTATCTACAGAAAAGCAGATGATCCATATGTCGATGATACTACTTGAAAGTGATTGACAGTTCCTGAAGATTCTGTACAAAGAATTTTATAGGTAACCAATGTAGGTCATATGGATCTCAAAATATTCTCACAACCATTCCGAGGTCCACAATAATCTTAACGTAATGACACTGACACTCTGGTAGAAGACGCAGAGCAAGTGGAACTAGTAGATCTGGGAAAAGAAGGAAGAGTTTTCTGCCTTTAATTCTGAGTTTATTGGCAATTGCCACAGCAAAAATATTGCCCTTATATACTTTGCTTTTGCTGTAATAAGTTCTCAGCCACTTTATCAATATGTGATCTTCATGCGTATGTATGTGTGGGTAATATTTAATTTATAATCCACTCTTCAGGAAAACAATTAGAAAAAATTACTTAGATTTAAAATGTCTCAGTTTTCTGAAATGTGCAAGTGGGCCCCACAATAATAATAAAGATTAGAGAAACAGGGAATGAACTTAATGACCGTGAGGGAAAAAAATTTAAAATCGTAAGACTTTGTGGTGGATGGCAAGAACATGGGAGATGGAAAGAACCTGATGTGGGACCTGCTGCTGCCCTCCCCGGAGCAGCTGGCAGGTAACGGTAGCTTAGCAACAGGTACACTGGCATCATACTTGACCCGGAGATTGTTCTTAACAGTTTTCTAAACAGCTATTAACAATTTGTTGGCAGTGTTGTGTGAAATGAACATGTATTTGTCATCCATAGTCTACAGCAGTAATTTTTGAACTAATTTGCATTATAATCATTTGGGAAATTTCTAAAAACTACCGATCCCCTGGCCTTGCCAGGAATTCTGATTCATGAGGTCTGGGTGAAATCCAGGCATCTTCATTGTTTTTAAGGTTCCCCAGTGTTCTAACATGCAATCATATTGAGAAATGTTGGCTAAGCTTTGTGGGTAGATGCGATTATCAGTATGTTCAAAGGGTAGAAAAAGGAGTCAAACAATGAATTGGCATGAACCTTCAGAAAGAGATACAATTACGAAATAATTAACTAGCAAACTCAGACTCAAAATATTTTAAATCTGAATACAAATCTTCCCTAAATTATTGAACTGCATCTAAAATATTTAATGTGCTTAATGGAGAGTATGAAGGGAAACAAAAGCAAGTATTCTTTCCCATCGCACTTTTAGTAATCTGTCTTCATAATACAGAGGATTACAGAAAGGAGAAAATGAAGTTTGGGTGAAGCCTCCTAGTCAGGGGGACACAGAGAGGACAATGATTTTTCTCAACAAATTTTAGAAGCAACATTTAAACTAGAAAATATATATTATTTTCACTCCACTCGTGTTTATTTCTGATGGGTAGTAATTACTTTTCTTCAAGATATTCCTAAGGTTTTACATGCTATAATTATTTTTTTAGTATTGACAGTCATTTTAGTAAATACAAAACCCTGAACATATTTTAAACTAATCTCTTTACATTTTTTCCTTGACTTCAAAAATATCAACAGCAAAAGCCAGATGTATACATTGGCCAACCATGCTCTGAACTCAACAACACTTAACATTCCATTCACACCCCTAATCTACTAAAAAAAAAAAAAAATCATTAGGCTAGACTTTTGTCCCAGTGGCAAATTAGATGACTGTCTTTAGGACATTCAGTGGTCTTTTGCTAAAATTGTAGTCAAATTGCCAGTTTCCACTGACATTCCTCCAACAATTTGCAGTTAAGACCTTTGAGCTACAAATCAGCAGGTTTCATTTCGAACATCTGTGGATATTTACGTTCACTGGAAAATTGGCAAAATTATCCTAAAGGATAAAAGGCACTTGAGAGTGATGTCAGTCATCCATCATCTCTCACAATGATTCCAGCACAGCAACAGATTTAGAAAAACGCCATTGGGTAGATCTTCTGTCTTCCCATTCATGCCAAACCCGCCTTTCCTCTCTGACTCCCAAATGCTGCTGATAAGGTATTTTCATGGCAGAAATTGCTCACATGAGCAGTCATCAGGACTGATGGATGGTCAGTGCAAAGCACAAAAAATACTTCCAAGTGACCTCTCATCAAACATGTCACACAGCTGACCTAAAGCAAACTGAGAATGTGACAGTAAGACAAGTTATACTAGGAGAACAGGAGAAAAGTAAATGGAGAGGGTATAGGAGAGAAAATTACACCAAGCGAAGATGCTTTGTCAGTACCGTGAATTATTTAAGTTTACTTGTTTTGCCTAACTATATCAATGTCTAGTCCAACATTGTGCGGCTAAGTAGTCAGGATTCATGCCAGTTCCTCCTCTATCAATGAAGTAAATGAAAAAAAAAAAAAAATTACCCTATGACAATGATCACTGGTTAAATAAGTAGTAAACAAGCAATAGTAAAAGGCTTATCTGTAGACTTTTATTTTCTGGCTTGAAATAGTACATTTAAGACCAGTAGTTGTCAACATGTGTTCTAGAAACCCTTTGGGTGGCTGAGAATTTTCAGGGAATACTAAGATATTATATGTTTATTTCACTCTCATTCTCTCATAAGGCTAGGGTAGATATATTGCAAAGCTATAGGATAGATGCAAAATTATCTGAAAAGGCTGCTAAAATCCCACTTCCAACTACATATCTGAGACTGGATTTTACTCATAGAATTTAACTAAAATAATAAATTTCAGCAGGTTGACCCTCAGCATGTCTGGTGATCCTGTTCTCATCACCTCATCCAGTCATTAACAAGATTTTCAAATCCAAATTCAATTCTTGATAATTTTTTTTGGTTTTAAAAATTTAGTATCTCCATAAAACATATTTTAGTTTTTTAGTTAGCAAGTGTTGGGTTTATCATTATTTTATTTAAGTGGTTTATTAAATAAACAATTAAAAGTCTCAATTTTACTTTTTATTTCAGTAAATATAAATAAATATAACCCACATAAACTAAAACCCCTTGATGTCCCCAATAAGATTTAAGTGTATTCTAAAATGAAAGGTTTAAGATTCCCTATTTTAGACTATTCTTAAATATCAGGTAATCTTGGTACGCTCTGCATAGTTTCTGATTATTCTTTCTTAAAAAGACAGCTTTAAACCTGGCATCCAGATCTTTGTTTCTAATGCCATTATGCAGTGAAAGGAACCAGAATTTATTCTAGAAATATTTGATTCTAGGGTTCAGACAGGAAATATGCAGAATAAGCCAGCAGTATCTTGCAAGCCTAGTAAGGAAGATTGTGTTAAAACAAACAAGTAGCAAGACGGAAAACAAACAATAATAGATGTACACCAAGAGGACCTAGGAGGAGGCAACTAAAAGAGCTCCCTACCATCAAAGCTCGAACAATATGATCAACAAAATAAATAAAGCAGTACTGGCTTATAAACCAAAGTGTAAAATAACTGCCCATTATTGCACATGGATATAAATACTTGACCAAACATATAAATTTGGAGGAGACAAATCTTCTATGCAGAATTTAAATAGTATATACTGGATAGATACTATCCCCGAAGAAGATGGAACATAATTCCCCATACCTTATGTGTGAACTGTCCTCCAGAAAGAATGGAGGGAGAAAAAAAAAAAAAAAAAACAACAGCATCTTTACAGTGGAGAAAAACCTGATGAACACTACCAAAGACAATTCATCATTCTTAACACCAATGGAGGTACGGGGCAGACAGTCTATCTTCTAAACCCATAACCCTATATTAATGATAAAACATCAACTATCCATGAAGGAATTTGCTGTGAAATACCTCACAAGCACTGTATCCTTCAAGACTAGCGAGGTTATCGAAACAAGAGAAGTCTAAGGAATTGTCACCAACAAGAAGAACCTAAGGAGACACGACGCCAAAATAGAATGCGGGCTCCTGGATGAGTTACTGGGGACAGAAAAAAAGAGCTATTAGATAAAGAGAAAAACTCTGACTAAAGTATGGCCTTAATTAACAACAGAATATCCATATTTATTCATTAGTAATAACAAACATACCAAATTTATATCAGATGTTAAAAATAAGAGAAACTGGGTACAGAGTTTTGGGAACTCTGTATTTTTTACATGAGTCTGGTTTTTGGAGATTCAAACCTCTTCCAAGTACTACAGTTTATTTTATTTTATTTTTTATTTTTGGGGGTGCTGGGGAGCAAACTCGGAGCCTTGAGCTTGCTAGGCAAGTCTTGTACCATTGAGCTAAATCCCCAACCCTAAAGTTTATATTAAAAACTTATTGATGGCTGCATTAAATTTTGTTTGAGCTCTAGTAGGAAAGAGTTGAGAAATAATGATTGAGGGTCCTCCATATCACTCTTGTAAAAGGCACACCTCAGAAGACCTGCGGCAGGAGTGCCGTGAACCGGATTTCTGAACCTCCCTTTCCAAGTCCTACTGGAACAGGAACTGTGCAAAGGAGAGCTCAGGGAAACTCTGTCAAACAGGCTGGAACTCCGTTGGGAATGAAACATGCTACGTAAGTCTGAAAAATTATTTTTGCACTTTTATTTACTTCAATAAAAGAAACAAAAAGAAATCTGACCAAGTAACTACAAGAAAAAGAAGCCAGTTGAACAAACAAAAGTCTTCTCATGAAGTTTAGTGAATAAACTAGGCTTTATATGCCTTACTAATTTATAATCAGCTTAATCAAGATTATTTTGAACAGTATAACTCAGAGTTCATCAAAAACTTTTTTCTCAGTACTAACCCAATAGATAGCTCAGGCACTGTATAATTTAAAGCATCAAAGAGTTATTCAATATTCATGCATCATCCATAAAATTATACTTCACCATACATAACTGCATAAGAATATCTAAAGAAGGACAATGAATTTCACCTAATTTTGATTACATCTGAAATTTAAAATGTGAGATAGCTGCTTCATCAAGCTTTTAAGAATCCAGTTAATTTGGCTTTAGCACAATAATTGTTTCCTTCTGAAATAAAATAAAATTTTAATTTCTCAGTTACAAAAAAGTATGCCTCCTATAACATTCATTCAATTTTTGGCAATCAAAAATTACTGTATTTTGTAAATGTAATGCCACTATTAAAAACAGAATGCTATCAATAGAATTGTCTTTTGTTTCCAAAGACTATCACTGGTTTTTGGAAATTCAAACCTCTTCTAAGTGCTACAGTTTATTCACAGCAGCATAGTATGAAAATAATAACACCTAGATAGTTCCTGGCAAATTTGGGGGGTAATGTTTGGACTAATCTGCAAGTTATCGCAAAGTAACACTAAAAGTGCTGTTGATGAATATGCTCCTGGCAAATGGGAAATGGATTAAGAAGCAAAAAGGTCTCACTATGGGGGAATAATAAAGGAAAAGAGGGCAGTACCAGAGTGGTTAAGGAAAACAATTAAGAGAGAACAGAAGCTCAGAATGTAGTTCAGTGGTAGAGAGCCTGCCTAGAATGCACTAGGCTTTGAGTTTGATCCCTAGCGACACACACACACACACACACACGCATGCACACACACACACACACACACACACACACACACACACACACACCCCTGGGGGGCAGGGTGAAGAGAGAGAGAAAGAGAAGGACAGAGACAGACAGAGACAGAGACAGAGAAAACAGCAAGCAAGACTTTTCTCTTCCACAATATTTACAGCCATTTGTATTCCTTACCATTTCTAGCAGCATCAGTCCACCAAGCCACCAGTCCATCTGCTCCTTCACAAAGGTGATGTGACTTTGCAAAGCAGACATTAAATAGCAATGTGAAAATTGTTTAGTCTGATTCACATAAATAAGAATGAGAAATCGTGTGTTTGTTTCCTAATCTCTCCTTGTCTTTTGAAACTTTTGAAACCACATCAAGAGAAAAAGGAT